>JAODKN010000002.1:24962746-24975194 GCA_026774425.1 Petrocephalus zakoni
CGTGAGCCCTCAGGGAAGTGAGCGATAGGGGTAGCTCTGAGGGAACTGGCCCTTGCTCCTCGTACCGTGAGCCCTCAGGGAAGTGAGCGATAGGGGTAGCTCTGAGGGAACTGGCCCTTGCTCCTCGTACCGTGAGCCCTCACGCCGCTCTCCGACTTGCCGTGACAGCATCCTGAGCATTGCAGACAGCGTTGGGCATCGCATGAACTTTCCAGGAGAGTCGTTCAACATAACGGCCCCGTTTCTGGCTCTGTCCCTTATCAACCTGGACTCTGCTCATCTCCATGGCCTCTCCTTTGGTGTCTCTTCCTTCACATATGATGATCATCCCCAGGTAAGGTGTTTTCCTGAAGATATACCTCAGTGCTGAAGTAGTCCCTTGGTAGGTAGTAATGCAAGATAATAAACCTCAGTGTGACTATTGGTATATGATGCTTGTATGAAGTACTTAATCTTCTATTAGGAACATTACTAGAGGCCATGAGCAGTAAGTTTCATTGCCGGCGTCCCCTTCTGACAAAGTAAAATGAGCTGGTCGGCATCCCGCCAGAAGGTGGCGCTCCAGGCTGCTTCCTGTGTCACCTAACGGGTTGGCTGGCACTGGTAGAGCTGATTTACTCACACAGTCCAAAACATGCAGTTAGGTGACCTGGAGTGCCCTATGAAGGACTGTCGTCCCATGCAGGGTGTCCCAGGCCATGTGCCTCTTTCTTCCTGGGACTGGCTTCAGGCTCATTACTACCTTGTCTTGGAAAAGGAGTAAAACAAAAGAATGGATGGACTGATAAAGAATTAAGGCTGATAAAGACATTATCTTTGGTCCATCTGTGCTGTTGTTGCTAATTTTAAACGTGTTTATGTTTCATTTTGAAAAGCATGATTATTGCAGAGCTGTAATGGACAAATGCAATTTAGGTATGAACTGGGTGACATCACTCAGGCTTGAGGACAGACAATCCCTCTCTTGGCTACAGATCTTCATAAACGAGGAGATCCCCAGTGACCCTGTGGCTTTTGTCTACCTGCCACCTGCCCTGAAAGACCATTTTCCTCTGAATAACCAAACTAAACATCGTGTGCAGTTCCAGTTCTGTGGGACACTGGACCTCTTTCAGGTACCTGTGCACATTTGTAGATTGTCACGGCATTGCTGACAGAAAAATCTGCCTTTTGGAACAGACTGGGGTTTTTTTTGAAAAAAATATATAGCTGATTCTCTACCCTGAAAATCCTGTTTGCCATTACATCTTTTACAGACAATTAAACAAGAGACCTATCGTATATATACATTAATGATAGGGCTGAACGATTTATCGATTCCAATTCAATTATAACTGCCTTGTTTGAAACAACGCAATTAGCAAATCGCAAAGGCTGCAATTTAGGACATGCATTATACGGCACGTCTGACCCAGGGTTTAAAACTGCCGTGAGAATAGTTTTGCAAAATCATTCCATCCTTCTTGTGTGATAGTTAGTCTCACCAATCAGAAGTGCCATGCTCCTCGCGTGCCAGTCATGCTCACCAATCAGAAATGGCCCAAAGTGACTGTGTATACGCCCTCAAACAACAGACATGTGAAACCCAAGGAAAACTTTACATTTGCAGTGCAAAAAATATCTAAGTGAATTACCTACCTGAATTACCTCTCTGTTGGTCAGAGAATGTTCACAGAAAGGTCCTATTATTAGGGGTCCAAGCAGCGTTAGCCACAAGATCCCTAATGTTCTTATTACTTTACTTTATTGATCTCAACACAGTTGCAGTCAAATTTTCACGTCAGATTTTTTTCTTCCCAAAAAATTTGACACCTTTTAGCAAAAAAAAACACATTTATTTAATAAATATTAAAGAACACATTAAGTAAAAGAAGATAAAGTACAAATTTACTTACAAGTGTACAGACCCGGCCTGTTATTGGCAGCATACGCAGTGTCCACTAGGGGGCGCAAAAGAGCACGTGAAAAAAATCTGAAGAAATATTTATGCTAGTTTTAATATTTCACTACTTTTCTTGTGAAACAGACTGGAGCTAGCAAGCCAGGTACCCTGTGCTACTGAAATGTTTTTAATATAAATCAATTGACAGAATGCTGCTCCTAGCAGCTCGCCTCGGGCGCCAGAACTCCCAGGGCTAGACTTGCCGGTGTGTTACCTGTTTGAGTTTTACTTCCATAAGCTCTATGTATAGTGCATGTTTTTTATGCATAAGTCTGGATTTATGTAAGGTGAGAGCTGCCTGTTGACACGCGAGTATAAGTGAGGCTTGAGGTTAGACCACAGGGTCAGCCACTTAACTGACAATGGGATTTAAACCATCGGCCTCCTGATCAGAGGCATAGAGGCCTCCCTCACCACACACCCTGCTATAAATCTAGCTGACAAGATTTCTAACTGTGTACAGCATGTTGCCCTGATAGGAGCTAATAGCTAAGATAAAATAGATAAGATAGATAATGAACAAAAGCTCTATATTTTCAGGACCTGGAGGGCACAATATTGGGCACCTATGTGGTGTCTGCCAGCGTTACCAATGTGTCCATTAAAAACCTGCGACAGCCAATCACGGTGACCCTCCGTCACTCCCGACCAATCCAGGTGAGGGGGAATCCCGAAAAACAGTTATGTGAAACACATAGTTTAGGATGGCACTAAGTTATTTGTTCACTCTATTTTGACTCTCGCAGCCAGAGGACGAAGTGCAGTGTGTTTACTGGGACTTCCAGAAAAACGGTAATCTTCTCGGGTAGCCAGTGATATTTTGGCCATGACATCAGTAAAGCTACTTGAGCATTTGTGACCAAAAGGATAGTGGTTGAAATCCCAGACGAGAAAGTTGTCATACCACTGAATCAGGTCTAAGTTTTTGAAAGATATTCAGCTGTCTGAAGGAGTTAAACATTAAATATCAACCTGCAATGTTTCTCCTTATATTGGGCAAAAAGGAAGTCACAATGTAAGGGACAATCTGCGTTTCAGGAGGGCGAGGGGGCTGGGAGAGCCAAGGCTGCAGGTGGGACGTGAGCACAGCCAATCACACGTCCTGCCTGTGTGACCATCTCACGCACTTCGCTGTGCTCCTGGTAAGACTGTCCGCAGTGCTAGGCTGATGAGCTCTCCTGACATAGAATCCAGAGGTGGAGTTCAGGTCCAGAAGATAAAAATCCAGACCAAGGTTTTGTTTCAGCCAACCAGCTGAGTGACTGTGACTATTTGTGCTGTTTTGGGTGAATCAAAATCTTGATCTGGATTTTTACATTCTGGACCTGAACTATCCACCTCTGCCAAAATACATCAAGCCAAGCTAAACAAATGTTTTCCAACTGGGTCCTTGGGGACCCCAAGACAGTCCACATTTTTGCTCCATCCAAGCTCCCCAAACACCTGTACCAGGAATTCTACATTCTTGTTTGCTTAATAGTTTCAGGTGTTCTGGGAGCTGGGTGGGAGCAAAAATGTGGACAGTTTGGGGATCCCGGATCCTGGGTTATGAAACACTGACCTAAACCCAGAGAACTATCCTGTGTGAGAAGATAATGCAAACATGGGTATCATATAAAGCATGCAGTGGCTGTATAACCATGGTACAGTCTGGGATTGCGGTCAGGGGAAACTCCATGAGTGATTATTTTCATAGCAGTTTTATGGTCCCAGAAATCAGCCTGACCCTGCTCTTCTCCGGCTTTCCTTACAGGACCACTCGAAACGTCGTGTCCAGCAGCTGGATGAGCACATTCTGACCTTGATCACGTACCTGGGCTGTGGCGTCTCTTCCATCTGCTTGGGCATCAGTGTTCTGACATACACAGCTTTTGAGTGAGCCATAATGGGGTTAACATAGAGGATTCGATCAGCGGAGACAACTGAACACTTGCGTTTCTATCGCTAAGCCCACAGCCCCTCCAGATTGCTAACCGCCTTCGCTTTCCCCTAGGAACCTGCGGAAAGACTATCCATCCAAGATCTTGATCAACCTGTCGCTGGCACTGCTGGGCCTCAACCTCCTCTTCCTGTTGGACTCCTGGCTAGCCTCCTTAGGGCCCGCCTTCTGCATACTGGCTGCTGTAGCCCTGCACTACTTCCTTCTGGCATCCTTCACTTGGATGGGGCTGGAGGCGCTGCACATGTACCTGGCGCTAGTGCGGGTCTTCAACATCTACGTGCAGTCTTACCTACTCAAGCTCTGCCTGCTGGGCTGGGGTAAGACTACCTACTCAACCCCTGCCTGCTGGGCTGGGGTAAGACTACCTACTCAGGCTCTGCCTGCTGGGCTGGGGTAAGACTGCCTACTCAGGCTCTGCCTGCTGGGCTGGGGTAAGACTTCCTACTTAGGCTCTGCCTGCTGGGCTGGGGTAAGACTACCTACTCAGGCTCTGCCTGCTGGGCTGGGGTAAGATGAGGCCTTAGCAAAAATTCTGCTTCCTAAACGAGACAATCTGTGCACATCTGTGCCTGGTCTGACAATGGAAAAAGTCACCTACTCAATTTTTTGTTGTTTTTGGGATGAGACCACCAATGACCTAAAACCAGGCTTCCTCATCGGATGGTTCCCAAAACTCACTCAGTCCTAATGCAATCCAATGAAGCATTTTTGTTGAATCGCTAAATTCGCATAAGTCCACATAAATTTACTCAGAAACGTGTCTCGTTGGCTGAGTAATTTTGCTGTTCACGACCTTGGAGGTCAGCAAAACCCACCGCAATCTCAGTATTTAGTGAGCGATTCTTTTTGGTGGAATTCATTCTGACTGTCATTTGCAGGGCTGCATTGGGTTATAAAAACTGTATGCCAGTTTCTTTTGTTTTCAGGAAGTCAATACAGACTTTGGGAATCTAATAAATAAACATTATTGAATTAAGTATTTATTTCAAAGAGCATTCATAAAAATAAATTGAATTGTAAATCTCTGCAGGGTTTCCACTGGTTATCGTCTGCCTGGTGTTGGCTGTGGATATGGACGCATATGGCCTGAGCAGCGGCCTTCCGAAACCAGCCGGTGACTCTGAGCTCTTGTTAGTACGGCAGGACATCAGCACGTTGCATTACAAATGTTTTCTTAGTGGGTGCTTTTGACCGACGTGATGTACAAGCAAGGGTCAGGGAGCCAGCCCGGCAGGAGTGCCGCAGGGTCCAGCTCCCACCGAGGGCGCACTCGCTAGTATTAGTGGCACCAGAGACAGATGTAATGTGCCGTTGTGTAGTGGTTCAAGACCTTTAAACGTACGGTTGCTGGGCGAATACGAGACAGTGAACTAGAGGCAGTACCCAAGTTATGGACAGGATCCGCTCCCAGAGTGTGTAAGTCAAAGTTGTTGGTAAGTTGGAACAATAATAGCACAGTACATAATAACAGTAATAATAAAAGTAACTACTTATGGTACTGCACTATACCTCATGTTCTCATGAGCGTCACAAAGTAGCATGTGTGTTTGTTATGACAAACCATTGTATTTACCGCAAAAGGCTTTATGGCTGTCCATTCCTAAGTAAGTGCTGTCCCTAAGTTGGACGTTCTTAACAGTACTTATGAACATAATACTTATTATCAGTTGCTCCAGGAATATGTGGGTAATGTTTCAAACTGTAAATACGCAGGATTATTTTATTGACGTGTCTGTTTATTTTAATAATGGTATTGTTTAGAATCTTTTTTGCATATTTTGGTGACTTCTGGGCCAAAGACTGACTCCCTCAGCTCATACCCACACTCCCCCCCCCCCCCCCAGCTGCTGGCTCAGAGACGGCGTGACGTTCTACGTGTCAGTAGTGACATACGTGCTGCTGGTGCTGCTCTGCAATGCGCTGGCGTTTGCCGTGGTCCTCAAGCAGGTCCACAGCTTGAGAGCCAAGGAGCTGCCGGGGGGTCACAGCGGGCCTCTGCAGCGCCTGCGCAGCGTGGCAGGCCTCAGCTCGCTGCTGGGTCTCTCATGGGCCTTGGCTTTCTTTACCTGGGGCCCTGTGCAGGTGCCCCTGCTTTACATCTTTTCCATCCTCAACACCCTGCAAGGTGAGAGAGCCAGCAGGCCAGATGCTGGAGATTTTAGGTGTCACATTAGGCCCTCACCCCAGACCAGTCCAGTTATGTTCCAGGTTTCTTCTGTGGGTGGGGGAGGGGGGGCAGAGATGAAAATGATCAAGTAAGTGAGTGAGTCACTGAGTTATTCAATGAGCTAATCAGTGAGGGAGTTAGTCTGGGAGTTAGTCTGGGAGTGAGCGATTTAGTCAGTGAGTTAGTCAGTGAGTGAGAGTAACAAATATTGAATAACACTAATATCTATAATATTACATGATTTTTGCTGATCCATATTAATATCAGTATTTATACATTATTGCCATATGCATTGTCTGTGATCTTTCGGCAAACTCCAAAAAAAATCCTGTTTAACTTTTCATGGCCAATTCACAAATGACCGAAACATGAATATCAAATTTGTGAATCTGGAGGGGCGACTGTGTTGTACGTGTGCTGCAGGGTCCTTCATCTTTGTGTTCCACTGCGTGATGAAGGAGAACGTGCGGAAAGAGTGGAGGGCTCACCTGTGTGCTGCCTGCTGGCCACCGACAGATTATTCGGGTCGGGACTCACCTGCCTTTCATTCTACTAACCAGAACACAGACACGCACACAGAGAAACAGAGAGATTCTGTCTAATCAATCCCAGTAGTTTGTTTGATGAAAGGACATATTAGAGGCTGGGTCTTAAAACATGTCAGCCTAATAAATCTTCCTACTTCTTGTTTTGCCTTTTTTAACCAATCAATTTTTTCACATTCAAACAGGTACAGATTATTAATCTTCACATAAACAGATAAGTCAGTAAATTCACTGTGTGACACTGTGCTCTAGGCCAGTGTTTTCCAACCCAGTCCTCGGGGCACACCGGACAGTCCACGTTTTTGCTCCCTCCCAGCTCCCAGCCAATCAGGAACAGCGAATACCTGGTACAGGTGCACTGGGAGCTGAGAGGAAACAAAAACGTGGACTGGCCAGTGTTGGGAAACGCTGCTCTAGGCAGGACTCTCTATCAGCACTCTTTGGTTTGCTCGCACCCTGTGGCTCTTCGCTGGTTTTGCCATGTAGATCAAAGTCCTTCTACCACTCCAGCCAGAAGGACCCTGCAGAAGCAGGAGGAGTTCCACCTGGCCTCCATTAGCAGTAGCTGCAGCTTGGACCAGGAGAGCACCCCCTCACTGGAAGAGCACCCAGGTGGGAGCAAATATAGAATGGCTCACTGTAGCATTGTGTGGCATAACACAGTACAGTGTAGCACAGAGTAGCACAGCATAGCACAGCACAGCATAACACAGTGTAGCGCAGTGTAGCATAGCACAGAGTAGCACAGCGCAGTGTATCACAGAGTAGCACAGCATAGCACAGCACAGCATAACACAGAGTAGCACAGCGCAGTGTAGCACAAAGTAGCACAGCACAGAGTAGCATAGCCTGACAGAGTGGGTCAAGCAGGTCAGTCATAAGACAGGTTACAGTTACAGGGCAAAAACATCAGAGCTGAACCTCTGTTCTGTCATTCTCCAGGTGCCCAGCAGAACTGCTAGTGTTAATTACACAGTGGCAATGTCAGGTCGAGTCGGCCCTCTGGCAGCACTGAGCGTGGTTCCGATGCAGCCCATCAGCATGGCCCTGCTCCCCTTGGAAACCCAAACCTGCTTACAGTCCAGAGTCTGGGTCCGGATGATGGGGGGGCATTAATACATTAATTAATACAGAAAAGACTTCAGGACATGTGTGGAATAAATGGTGAAATTAATTTGCAAAAATTATACAAATGATTTTAAGCATGATATTTATTAAAATTCTACATTTTTTAAAAGTATGACAGTGTTTGATAGTTTATCACAATGATTTTTGAGTGTGGTGCTTCTTAGAAGAAAATAGTCATTAGTCAAGAGGGGAAAATTCAAAAGTTTCCCATAAAATGTATAGAAATACAAATGAAGTTATTAGCAGTGTGTAAAATATCCTTTCATTCCGTTTAATTGCTGATACTGTTGCTGGGCCTAGTTGGTAATTGTTTGCCTTTAACTGCTGCTACACTCTACAAAGGTGATGCAAAGTATATTCCATTTATTGCCACAAGGTGGCACCCTAAGATTATCCTGTTGCATTTGTCACCATAAACCATTCTACCGATATAAACCTCACTTAACCATATATAACCTGCTGCAAGATCCCCTGTTCTCTGAAATTCTGCTGAAAATAGTTGCTGCCCAACTACTGATGCAGCCAGACTTGCTGGCACCAGAGTGGCAGTATTGAAACAGCTTTAGTCAGAGATGGAATAGTCTGTTATGCCAAGGAAAGGTAATATAAAAATAAAAATAATGATTTTCTTCATATAAATTTTTCTGAAACGTTTCATGTGTCTTCACTGGCTTCCAGATAAGTATAGGATGGGCTTTAAAATTGTCCTGAATATTTAAGGCATTATTAGTTCAGGGTCCTTCTAATTTATATAAACTGATTTACAGGTACAAGCCACGATGAACATTCAGATAACAGACTGCCGGTCTTCCTCATATAAATGAAAGGATTGTGGGGGGGTAACACTTAGGGCCCCTATTCCAGAATTGTGGTACTCGAGTTCAGACTTGAGTCCACGTAAGAATGAACTCGGTCTTGCCATGAGCTCGGGTGAATTTGTACTCACTTGGTCTTCGCTTGGACTCAAACACTGGTGACTGGGAAAGCTTCCCGAGTCCATCCATAGCTCACGTCTGCAGCCTGTACGCAGCTCTACTGCCCCCACCCCATTTCTTATATTAGCTTCTGTGTTTTCCGACATTGTGCCCCCACCCACGCAGTTCTCTCACTTGTACCATGTCTGGTTCCAGAACCAATTTTAAATGTGTTCAGCAGGACACTGTCATATTACAGCGAAATTACTAATTACTACAGGATGCTGTAGAGGTGTGTTTCTGTTACCTTTGTGACTGACCAATCATTTATTCCTCAGTTGAAAATAATTATTACTTAGTTGCCATTTTAAATCAGTTATTTACATGTAAACATTTTATGTATTCGTCTATTCAATTCAATTCAATTTATTCGTATATATTCATATATAGTACCCTCAAGGCACTTCACATGGGTTGATGGGGTGAATGATGTTGCATCATCATTAAGAGAGAATAATACAGAAACAGGGAAAAGGGACGACCAAGAAATGAAAGAAAGAACGCCATATGACAATGGAGGAGAGGAACCAGGAACATGAGTGTCGCTGCCAACGTTAGAGACCCTACCACCGAGGTCGTCATTCTCTCCGCAGACAGACACACTTATGGTGGCTGTGTCCAAGAGATCATTAAAGGCCCGGATCTAGGTTTTTATCTAGGACACTCGCAAACCCAGCCTGGAGCAGTTCACCCTGGATACCAAAGATCCCTGCAGCCTTCCCTACCGTCAGCTTGTTCACCACCTATGCAGTCTCAGTGAGACTGGGTGCTTCACAGCTAATCGGAGGATCATCCTCAAGAACTGTGGACCATGAGATGTCCAACGTCTGCGCCAGAGAATAAGCTATAAACACATGCTCAAAGTAGCTGGCCCAGCAGGTCACAACTGTAGTGTTGTCCATAAGGACTGTTCCATCACCCATTCTGACTGTGACTCTCTGAGGAAAAGATCTGGATGTGCGTGATGCTTCCATTCTTCTGTAAGTGGGACGTGGGTCGCTAGTCCATAGACAGTGTGTCACTTACCCTGCAAGATGAAAAACCTTCCTCTGGGAACGCTGACGACACCAACACAACCCTCAGCAACTTTCAGGGTCTTGTCACGAAAGGTGTCCAACATCAGATTACAATCTACAACACAAACTGCACGCAAACTCATTAGAAACAGCCAGATGTTGGAGTCTGGCCAGGTCCAACCTCATTCTCCTGGTAGATGGTAGCCTCCTTGACCTAAGCTGAACCTTCAGAGTAGCAATAACAATAGAGTCAGTAATAATAGATACAGTATCAGTTTAGTCTTCAACATATAGTTTTTGAAGTCAGATTTATGGTCTAGAATTGAACTTGTGTGTCTCTGGATTCAGTCGGACTTGGCTACCCAGCAGTTGTAATGGAGTCAGTTTCATTTTGGACCTGTTGGACTCGGTCTTGACTTGGATTGTGTTTGTTAAGGACATTGTATTGACTCAGACTCAAATGAAACACTGCCCTGTCCTTTGAAAAGGTTTGCCAGCACATGTAAGTGATGCCCCCTCAATCACAGAACTCAAAGCTGAGCAGAAGACCTATTACTTTAATCTAGCTCTAAATAAATAAGGCTGGTACATTTTTATGATCCAACAAAGACCTCCAATAACAATCATCAAAACGATTAAGTGTACCCTGCCAGGAATAGGGTTACTGGGACGTCTCCAAGAAGGTTGGCCTAGGGATGGTGTTAGTCAGCAAGGGCCTAGTGGTCAGGCCGGCCAATCATTTGGCTGCTCTGAAATGGCTATGTCGGGGTCAGATAGAGTCCTGATTGGGTAGAAAGCGGTAGCTCAGATAGAGCTCTCCACAGCATTAGACATTGGCTTTGGGAACGTGGTATATTATTTCTCTGGTGGGAAAGGAGGGCAAGCTACTGTGGAAGGTAACTATATATAGCCTACTTTACCTCCAGGCAGAGCATGGGCTCTTGAACCAAACCTATTGATCTGGGGTGGAATCTCTCCTATTCTGAGATCCACATAGTGAAACATCTCAGGCCGATGTAGGGATGCTCACAAGTCCCAGCTTCTGCACTTTTCTATTTCTTCTGGAAAAAATGTAAATGATATAAAAGACAAAGTTGAAATCACTCTGCCTCCTTTGGAAAGAGCTTGTCGCACATGCAACTATAATCAGACTCAACCTCACATTTTGGTTGGGGTGTTCTCTTTGAGAACATTCAAATAAATCAAAATTCCAAAACGGGGACAGGACTCTCACCATGCGTTTCCTCTAACGATAGATTATTTGATTAGCATCGCTTGCGAACATTCTCACTGTAATTAGTGCTGCAAGAACTGCAAGACTGAGAAACCTCTGGTTTTTCATAATGCAAATGAATTTCAGTGGTCTGTACATAGGAGGTTCAGAGGAAAAGGAGATTACAGAATGTGGGTGTGAGCTCTACATCCACCTACGAACTTGCAATACAATGCGGATTGCAATGGTGTCTTAGTCATGTTTGCATTAAAAGTTATTCATGCACAAGGCAGTATTACTTTAATCGTACATACGGTGTACGCGGACAGAAAGACAAACAAGCCTCTGATCGTAAAGGTCACCCGGAAGAAGTAAGTGATTCATTTTCACACCTGAGTTTGGGCCATGCTGAGGGGGGGGGGGGGGGGTAGCCACTGCCACTAATTAAAAGCTTGCAGTCAGCAAAACGATGCTTTTGAATTCCAAAGAACCAGAAACCATTTTCTGGCTCATGGCATCTATTCATATTTACAGCTGTTATAGTTTTGGGCTGGTTAGTTTTGGGCTGGTTAGTTTTGGGCTGGTTCACCTCAAGCAGAACCGGGAAGAAACAAAAAAGTAAATGTTTTCTGAGGGAATTTACCTGGTACCACTGTAGCAGTCACCAATTAAACCAAACCTCATTTGTGTTGGAAAATTCTGTAATGCTTGTAAAATAATTGTGTATTTATACTTGTACTTTGAGTAGTGATGTACTACCCAATTTAATGTAATGTAGAGTTAGTCAGTGCGCGAGAGAGGTTGAATTTACGTTTAGTGAGTTTATTATCCCACTGTCTATAGTATTCATTATGTTTCTTATTGTACTGGTTTTTATATCGTCACGCCGGCGATGGGATGAACGAGCCATAACTGCAGCTGTCGAGGTTCAGCCCTTCCAAGGGGCGTTTATTGAATGAAACGGGGGAAAGACAGGAGCTAACACGACAGCGAGCGTACACATGCATCGACAACAACCGACGGGGAACAGGACGTAGACCGACTAAATAGGGCAGGACATCAAGGGCTAAACACAAGGCAGGTGTTCATGGCTAACAAGCGGAGTAAAACATGAGGCAAAGCACAACGAATCAAGCCCCGCCTGAGGGCAAAACAGGGGAACAGACACGGAGGGCGGGGCTGAGCACGACGTATCTTATATCTATTTCTTTATTGCTAGTTTTATTTTTGATAATTTTACTACGCATTTGCTGGCTTGCTCCAAACATTATCTCATTGTACTTGTACAGTGACAATAAAGGCATCTTACACTATGTGGACTTCTTTCTCAAAACCCTGCTACCTGTCCCTCCCCCAAGGAGTGAGAACTGTCAAAGCAAACGACCTCAGTCTGTTCTACTATATTTCAGTGTATTGCATACTTGCCTATGGATGTCCTGACACTC
Organism: Petrocephalus zakoni; assembly: GCA_026774425.1. Lineage (NCBI taxonomy): Eukaryota > Metazoa > Chordata > Actinopteri > Osteoglossiformes > Mormyridae > Petrocephalus > Petrocephalus zakoni. The sequence goes on from JAODKN010000002.1 coordinate 24,975,119, forward strand.
TTGGGTTTGGAGTAGAATGGCATATGAGACAATAGTGGGCAAATAGGTTGGAAAGGGGACAGCAGAAGTGAATATA
>JAODKN010000002.1:24995202-25007638 GCA_026774425.1 Petrocephalus zakoni
TGGAAGCATCAACATACACACCGAGGTCTTTCTCATAATCAGCTACCTTTATTTCAGTAGGACCCATAAAATACCTGCACTTTATATTTCTGCTCCCTACCACCTGAATCACACAACCACCCGGAGCACATTCTCTATCCCACTGTTGTCCCTCAGTCGTGTCAAAATTGCATTTTTGTTGTCCTCTGTCTGCCATTTCTGCTGTGTTCACCTTAGTCCCACAAATAAAAGCCACTCCCCGTGCCAGCTGCAAGTGAAAGGGCTCCTTTTGTGTGTGATTTGGGGATGGTGCTGGCCTAGTTGTATGAGGCTCCAGTTATGGACCAAGAGCTCGCCAGTTCAAATCCCGTAAGGCCCTGAGCAAGACCCTTAACCCCGAGTTGCTCCAGGGAGATTGTAATTCCCTGTGATTGCGTAATATAAGAAAAGGGTGTCGGCTAAATGCCGCAAATGTAAATGATTCACATTGACTGATACTACTTGACATCAGAAACATTTGATCTGGGCTGCAGGTTTGACCCCCACTTGACATTCCACAACCATATCAAATCACTCTGTAAAATCTCCTTCCTTCATCTTAAGAATTGTGCCAAGCTTCTCTCCACCCTCAGCTTTGCAGACTCTGACAAATTCATCCATGCCTTTATCTTCTCAATCTCTGTGGGATCCCTGACTGGAGGACAAAGCAGTGCAGCTGGAATCCTAACCAGCGTGCAAAAGCACCACCATATCACCCCAGTGCTGCCGTCGCCTCATTGGCTTCCTGTTTCCATTAGAATAGAGTATAAGATTCCAATCCTGAGCCAGCAGTGCATCCACGGGAGAGCCCCCCCCCCATACCTCTAAGAAGTTCTAACCAAACTTGTAATGGAAAGTACAGGGCCCACACTAGCTGGCACCTCCGTGTTCCCAGGACTGGACTCCACTCTGTGAGCGACAGAGTGTTTTGCTCTACAGCACCCAGCCTGTGGAGCTCTCTAGCAAATCACTTATGGTCACACTTATGGTCACACTTACGGTCACACTTACGGTCACACTTATGGTCACACTTACGGTCACACTTACGGTCACACTTACGGTCACACTTATCACTTATGGTCTCCTCAGCCTCTGGCCATTTAAAATTTTTATTAAGGCCTTCTGATGAGCTTTTTTTAAAAAATCAACTATACTATCTATTATCTTATTTATGTCCGAACTTTGAGAATTTGTTCTAATGAAACATGTTTTATAAATTAGATGTATTATTATTATTATTATTATTATTATTACCATTATCATCATCATCATGAAAACTGCATGGCGATGACGCGAGGAAAATAACCCTGCCATCAAAGCAGGGTTCAAACCTAATAACCCTGCCATCAAAGCAGGGTTCAAACCTAATAACCCTGCCATCAAAGCAGGGTTCAAACCTGGGATCCCAAGAAGGAACAATTTTATTTTCAAACAAAAATTACTCATTTCAATTTACTGGAATGGATAAAATAACTTTACACCTGTAGTTAAAAGTAAGTAACCATAGAACGCTGAAATGCAAATGTTGTGCATACATTTTTTAACTTTCAATTCATAAGGACAATGAATCCTGGAAAATAAACCTCTAACAGGATGTGGGGGTTTCTTTTATGTTTGTGTTGGGTGGACACGGTTTATTATCAGTCATTGCAAGGACATTGTGTGTGATTGGCTCACTGCTCAGCAGGACCCTGATTGGTCGAGTGACGCAGACAGATGTGTAAACTGACCCATGTTCGGTGAGCACGCACACGGCAGACGGGTGGCTGGAGCAGTAGCACAGGTGTAGCAACCGGATCTGGTTCAGCAGGTTGAGGTAACATCCACCCAGGTGCTGCTGGCCTTCTGGCATCCTGGGGGGGTGGTGAAAGGAGGAGATAAACCACTCATTAAAATTCTTTGGAAATAATGCATCTTATTTAATCCTCAAACAGGAAAAACTGGTTAGAAAAGCTAAAATATGACAATGTTTGTTGACAATTAAGTCTGAAAGTCTACGTCGTTCCCACATAGCCCACTAGGGGGAGCTCAGCTTCAGCTCTAAATGTCATAATTTCACAACCACCATTCATCTCAAATAGATGCTAAAATGTCGGTTCCAGAATACGCTATGCATATTAAATGTGCATGCTTTAAAAACATAAAGTCCACAAATTTGTATTTGAATTTATGACTCCTCTGTGCACCTGGAATAAGCAAATTTGGGAGGGGGGGGGGTCCAGCTGCCAAGCTGCTGCATGAAAATACATCTGGTTCAGATGTTCCCCACATGAATGACCAATGCATAACTTTACATCTTCTACTGTATCTCCATGGTGCATAGAGAAGGACATCATGTGAGAACCCACACAGAGGTCAGCTGTTCCATAGAGGACGCTTACTTGGTGCTTTCCTCCAGAGCAGCACACAGTCCTTGCTGGAAAGTAAAAATATCTTCCAGGTTCCCCATCAGGTGGCTGACATCTGCACTGGACAACCTGCTCAGCCCAATCGGGGGAGAAAAGCCACAGCAGTCACAAAGGAACAGCGGCCTGATGGACAGTTACAGCTTCCTTAAAGTGGATATCAGCAAAGTAACGTGGTTTGCGCTGGGTGAGCACATGACAAGCCTTCAGCATCTAGCCTTCTACTGGAGTCAAAGTGTCTGGAAACCAACAGATATATGGCAAATTCAAGGGACTTGGCTGTTGAAGGAGTCCTACATGACGACTGGAATGGGGACAAACAGGAGAGGCAGGCCCGCCCAGCTAGTCTATCTGGTCACGCTGTGAGCTGACGGCTGCTCTTCTTGTCCTGGAACATCTCATTCATAGCCTTTTGTTCTTTAATGATATTTGAGACTCTCCCCCAATGAATTTCACCTGTCACTTAATGTGTAGGGTTTGGGATCCTAAAATGCGATAAAATGTATCTGTAATTTGCTTATTTTCATGCTTAATTTTCCCTCTTTAAAATCTTTTGTTTTAATACTGTTAATTTTATTTTATATTCTCATGTTTTTAATTAAAATTAGAATTTTCGTTTTATTCTGTATTTTTCTTATCTGTAAAGCACTTTTAATGACCACAGTCTCTGAAAGTTACAAATATATAAACAAACCTGCCTTGCCTAAATTGAGAACGCTTTCAAAACCCTGCTCAGAGCTCAGAATGCAGTGTGATTCTTACCTATCGCTGGCCTGCAGGGGGCGAAGGTAGCAGCACAGCAAAGTCTGCAGCTCTTTAAGGAAGTCTCGCTCATGTTCCAGGATATCCTGCACAACCTGCAGAGATGGTGGGTGCGGGCGTCAGCCATCCAGCTGGGCGGGTGCAAGTCAGACTGCACACTGAAATCAGTGCTGGAACTGTCTGCAGTCACAGCAGGTAATATCAGGCTGATCAAGGTCTCGTCACATCTTTGGATGTTATATAATCTGCAGAGCCACTTGCACAAAGTCTCTCTTTGCTGCACTTGTTAATTACGGATGACTAGGAGGCACAGTTTTTAGGGATTAGGGGCACGATGTGGGGGAAATGGAGCGCTTAAGCCAGGGCTCACCACACTGTAGTAGCTCTTGGTTAGCTGGGGCGTGTCGAACCCCTTCACCGATTTGGGAGAGAGCGGCCTCTCTGGGGGAACACACATACAGAATGTAAATGAAGACGACAGGCCACCCCACACGTGTCAAAGAGCTGTCAGATCATTGTGCAAAGGGGGTAATGTGTTTTATATAAGCTCTTGATACAAAAGTTCCTCTACACTGCCAGGAGTGACAGATAGGGGGGTTTGTGACTCGTAAGAGTCATATTGAACTGGTTCCCCCACTGCTTCTAAAATGTTAGGGTAACAAAGATGCATCATATATCGGCTAACGTCTCTGTATCGGCCGATGTTTCTTAGAAATCAATGTGTAGGTCTTGGTTGATATTGCAGGCTGATATTGATATTTAGAATTTAGTCAATATTGAAGTTGGCAGATCATGAGCTGAAGGCAATAACTATTAAAACAATGAAGATCATTGTCTTTAATTCATAATTAAATCTGGCCTGCAGAATAATGTAGCATCATAATGTACTTTAAATTGAATGCCTCCCTCGACCCCCTGGCAAGCTTCAACACCAGCACAAATGATTAACTGGTTATCCGTATTGGTAATACTAGGCAGAAATATATGAGTTATTGGTATCGGTCAAACTGTCTACCCTAGTGCAGCACTAGCTGCCAAGCGCTTGCATGCTGACCTGAGGGTTTCACCTCGCGCACATAGTTGCTGGGGAACCAGCCGGTGCGGCCGTGGAGAGCGCCTTCCCACCAGCCGCCCTCCTCCTGCCGCGTGACGGTGATTAGCTCCCCCTTGCTGAAGGAGAGCTCGTCCTCATTGTTCTGACTGAAATTGAAGCGGGCCTTGACCACCAGCTGCCCGCCACCACTATCGCTCTCGGACATCTCCTGGGCGACACGGGCAGAACGCATCCAAGCAGTTAGAAATTAATCGAAATACCAAAAGCTTGCAGCTCGTGACGACCTTGTTGACGTGCCCTTGAACACGCGCGTAGCTTAAACTCGCTCCAGTGAAAATCCCAAACCTATCAATTCACATTTAGTGGCTCACTTGACACTACTGCCCAAAGTTAAGATTTCTGCCTATTCTAAGTAAACAATAACAGTACTGACTGAATTGGTCATGCACTTTCTGAGGGAGTAGGACCTACAATCAATACAACGGAGAAGGATAAAATGAGGGCACAGCCGTGTTAGCCTAGCACATCAGTTACACGGGACGCCAATCAGGGCCAGTGAATGATGGGAAATGAGACCCTGGCTACACTAGAGTCACATGACTTCCTCTTCCTCTGAGCATGTGGCATATATATGTTCTGATGCAGTCATGCATCAGTCATTTTCAATACTTCCCAACTGTTATAATTCCGCATGTCTATGTGTATTATGCTGATATATCCAATCCGCTATTCTTCAGATGCCACCCAGAATGCCCTGCCCGTCCTTCCGTGTCCACACGCGGTGCCGATATGCGTGTTCTTACCGCAGGTCCAGAGAGCTCGTGGAGGCACTTGCTGGACGTGGAATAAGGCAGCATGCGGCTGATCGGCTATGGGTCGGGCCGCTGAGGGGGGAGCATGTCTCGTCTATGACTTGATCTGTGGTGAAAAATGCCAGGCCCGAAAACCCAACATCAACAGACTGCAGCTCATTGTCAAAAACACACCCACAGCACTTACAAGGAGGCCACACCCCCACTTAGCTTGGCATTATGGGTTATAGCCAGGACAGCCCTGCCCTGCCCATTCGTGCTGTGATACCAGGAAAAGACCCCTACAACGGCCTGATTCTTGAGAGGCAGCATGCAGGGTGCAGATCCGTGTAGGAGGTACGGTGACTCATCTAACCTTAAATTACAAGCTGAAGTTCTAGGCTGGTCACGCCACTGGGCCACAATCTGACCCTCCCCCCAACAGCCTAACCAACCACCCGAAACAAACATGAAGAAAGCCCCCCCCCTTGGGGGTTTCAATGTGCCCGACAAGCAAAGAAAGCCCAGAGTGATGTGGTGCAGCTAAACAACGAGAACAGTGACGGATGAAATGCTCTACCAACCCAAATAAACGCGCACAAAAGCACCCAGCTCAGCCACGGGCATTTTCAGATGGGCACAAAAAGCATCTAGATAAAGATGAACAGAAATCTCCCCAACACCAAAGGCACCCCCCCCACCCGGAATCACTCGTTTTCTCTGTTGTGAAATCTGCAATAGGGCAGCGAAAACTGCTATCAGCAAAGCACTGAGGCTTACCTTGAGTGGTGATGTTTACAGCCAACAGGGGGTTTAAGACGTTGCCAAAGTTCACCCCTGTGAATAGACTCTCCAGCTCAAGACCCTGGAACATACATTACAAACCTAAAATGAGCTTTCATCATAAACAGCAGAAAAAAAAACTATAATTTGCCGGAAATGACAAACAAGTGAATCAGATGCCTTACAAACAATCTTCTATGAAGAAGCCAAATGAGGTACCAAGAACTGACACAAAAAAAAAACAATTACAAGATAGAGGTGGAAAAAATGACTACATGACGTCTTTTAGAAACCTCACACTTGTAATCAAAAATACTATAACTTGTCATTAAGTGGATAGACTCAAACGCAGCATACGATGCACAAATGTCTCCCGAGAGACCCAGCCAAACAGACAGTCTAGCAGCGGCAAGGAAACCACTTAGTCATGTGAAAATAAGCTAAAATACGCTGAAGTGCATCATGAAATAAGCAAACATGCCTCCGAATGGATAGGTGATGCCAGCTTGTCAGAGATGCTCCTATTCAAGACGAAGGGACACCTGTCATACTGTAGGCAGCCCACATTTCATGCCCCCGTTACGGCGGACTGAGGCTCCTTCCTCTTCCTTTGTCTCTAATTGGCTGCACAGCCCGTCTGCTCGCTGGCTCAAGCGCCGGCCCTCTGTCCACCGGGGGGATCGATTACGCAATTTAAATAAAACAGCAGAAACCCAGAAGCCTGGAAACGGAGCGCGGGCCTTTCTACCCGACTGGGCCAAATCGCCGGCCATGCCCGAGACACACGGGAACACACGGGCTTGCTGAACCGGCCGCCTCTCACGGTCTCGTCCTGCTCGACGACCCTGCCGTCGGCTCTGCTGCCCCGTTTCAGTTCAGACCTTTAGAGAACTTTGCCCGTTCATGTGTGGGGCCTTTATGTAGAAGCATGGCGGGTAAAAGGAAACCGTCAATGCGCCGTACCGAAATTATGTGCTTGTGCTTTCTTGTGATATAATAAGAATATCAAGGCACCCTTCTTTTCTGTGGTGTGGGCAACATATATGTGGGCTCTGTCATCATCGCTGCTCACATGACCGAGACCAGCAGCACCCACAGACTGTGTTCGTCAGGCAGAAGCTCAATGGGGCATTCCTGCACTCCGTCCTCTCACAGATGCTAGCACGCGGAGGTGAAAGCCCAGTGGAGCGTTTATGTGGTCACGTAACCTGCCTTTTTTGTGAGTGTAGTCTGGTCGCTATTAAAAATAGGACCTTATTAAAAGTAGGTTGACCGTAGCATGGGCTGGACCTCCTAAATATGGCCAGAAAATTATAATTCTTTACAAAGAACCTCTTCCCTCTAATTACAGAGCCCATGAGGATTGCTGCACTGCACTGGATGAAACTGCCCAGAAACGCCACATGTAAGTAGTGTTTTGTTTTTAAGTTGCAGCTGCCTTGGATAATTATATTATCCATTTCCCAGTAAAACTAGTGTCCAGGCAGAGAAAGCTCAACTATTTATGGAACAACAAGACAGTGGTCAGACATCACAAACTAACAATACACCACACAAAAAGGAAAATGTTCACGCCAGCCTAATGCTCAATTCTTCGATGCAAAGATGAAAATGTAATACGCAATCAGTGTGGACAGAATGAATCAGGGATGAATTATTTAAACACAAGCAAGTTATTTTATTGTACACATGACATTTTAGTAGGTACCAGCAGGAAAATGTTAAAATTGACCCAGGTCAGATTTAATAAGTCAGAGTGTTTTGTCATAGCAAAATATTTCCAATCATTTAAACAGTTTCTGGAATATGGCTGTTGGGCACCTCTGACGGCACTTCTGCTCCCAAGGTCATTTCCAATGTCAGTTGTGGGTTCGATTGTGCCACAAATATCCTGAAAGACTGTTTTTCAAGCTTTATTTAGGCGAGTAGTTTAGTGGGGGTTCTTGTAAACTTCTATGAGTAAATTAAGGGTGAAATTTACCAATATTTTAGCTGAAAAATACTGAAAATTCCTTGCATTTCAATGGATAATTTCAATGTGGCATAGGTTTGAAAATGAAAAAAAAAGCAAATATTCTTTATTTTTATGAAAAAATAATCTGAAGCATTTACTTGCTGGTACCTACAAACAGCAAAGCATGGGGTTCTGAGTGGCTGCGGCCATGTGGATCCACAAGCAAGCCACTGGAACATCTGCCACTGGAACATCTGCCACTGGAACATCTGCCACTGGAACATCTGCAACTGCATCTCCACTGCAGAGACATTTTTCCTGAGCCGCGACCACCAGGACACGCCCATATTACAAACAAAGATGCAGCATGCAAAAATCAACACGCCTGAAATGAGAACCTACGCCATTATATCTATTTATAAGCTTCACCTGACTAGCATTATGTACTGTGGTCAGTCCAAGCATAACAGCGCAGCTCCCACAGCAGCGGCTAACGGAGAGCCTTATACTCCGTCTGCCCTGGGTGGTTAGAGATCGGATCTGAGGTCTTAGATAGTCTGCAAATAACGTGCAGTCATAGTCCCAGGGAGTCAGGTTGAAACATCCATCTAGCCATCCATTTTCCATACCCATTTGTCTTACTCAGGGTTTGGAGCCTAATCTCAGAAACATCAGGGATAAGGCAGGAAAGCAACCCTGGATGGGGCACCAACCCAATACAGGGCGCGCACACACACACACACATTTACAATTTGGTGTGAGCTAACCAACATTGTGATAACTGGGTAAAACATCCACTTATCCAATGCAGGGTTACAGTGACTGAAGATTATCCCAGAAGGCAGAGGGTGTAAGGCAGGGAATAACACTTTGGGTAACTGGTAAAAAGAGATGCACCTAAAGTGCATGTTTGGGAAGCGTGGGACGAAGCTGGAGTGCCTGGAGGCAATCCATACAAACACTGGAAGAACATGCAAAAGTCCAGACAGACAGAGCTGGGGCGGCAATGAACGGCAACCCAGCGGTGCAGGAGCGATGAGCTCTCAAACAGGGCTCTCCAATAACGAAGGAATACCGGTCAATTAACAAGACAATAACAAAAACCTCAGTTAGCGTTTAAGGTAAAGAGCAGGGCGCGAGGAGAACTAAACTCTTTTGAAAGCTTAAGGTGAGACCAAGTTCGCACGCGAGCACAAACCAGCACAAAAACTCATCTCCTTTGGTGGTGAAACGACACACGTCAAAATCAAAAGTAAACTGCAAAGGCACCGACCTTGAAAAATAAAAAAAAAATAATAACATTGCATCGAATTGCGAACAGGACTTCCATGCACTACAAACGAATGAAGCGCCGTGCAAACGATTCCCCGCAGCGCAGAACATCACACATGTCGGAGCAATCTTTGCAGCGCCTTAAAAGAAAAGTTGCAAAAGGGCAGATGTGAACCAGCCTGGGAACATGCACCCGGGCATCGGCTACAGCAGGTGCGCTGCATGCACAGACACCGACATGCTGCGGGGTTGGGGTCACAGGGTTATAGCAGCGTCCCGCACGGCGCATCCCCTCACAAAGTGCGGTACCGGCGAGCCGCTCCGCTCCGTCCTTCGGCCGCCGACAGCACCAATGAATGGGAGTGTGGAGCCCCGGTGACAGCCGGGTCCCTCGCACCCGGAGCCGGCCCTCCCGCACTGCCGGCGGCGACGCGGAAGCTAGCGAGCCGCTGACACCGGAGTAAGAAGCTGCTTAGGCAGGCGGCCGGCGGCACGTCTGCGACTCCGCCACTGCGTCCCCCGCAGTTTACAGTAAAGCGAGCGCCACCCTCCTCCTCCTCCTCCTCCCCCTCCCCCTCCCGCGCAACGGAAGTGACGTAGGGGGCACTGGCTGGCGCTTGCGCGAGCCCCGTTTATAAAGTGCGGCGGGGGCCGTAACGGCTCGATTCCCGTCCATAAGTGCCCGGAGTGGGCTTGTTAAGGTTTAGGGTTCTTTAGTACCGCTGCTTTGCGGTTACGTCGCGTTAGCCGCGCTTCCGAAAGCCGGTCCTCCGACTCGGAGACTGGCCTTCCTACAGCCGAGCGGCCCTGCACTTTGGAATGGGAGGCTTTGGGTGTTTGCAAACACTTTCCGTTTAGTCTCAGGCAAATCTATAATGAAGGCCCGGGACTTATAATGCTGCCCTCGGGCGCCGCATGCATTTCCCAGCTAGCACTATCCCTTCCCGTTAGTAAAAGTGATTGTCATTGACACACCACAGCGCACAACGTAGTGTCCTCTGCATTCAACCCATGTGACATAGCAGTGGACAGCCAATTCAGCACCAGCAGAGCAGTGGAGTGCTGGTCAGGGAATCAAACCAGCGACCTTTCAATCACAAACGCGCACGTCCAGTAACTGACTCATGTACTACATTTCAGTCTTTGACCTTTTCCGAAATAACCAAGACTTTGACTACCCCACATTGGTATGGGGGGGATGCGTTGATTTCACCATCTGTAGCTTTCAGAAAATGGGCTTAACGCCTGAGCTGGCCCTTTGTGCAGCATTCCCTGGGAGATGAATGATGTTCATACATGTCCTGCGTCGTCCCTCGCCACTGTGGAGTCTCCACACCTGCATTTCAGTTTATATCTGCTACAATTCCTTCAGAGACAAGCTTTTAGTCCAGTATGCTATATTTCCCCGTGCATATTTGGTCAAAGCTGGTGTATGGGACAAATACAATAAAACCCATTTGTCTGTCTATAAACAGAGAAGGATGGAAACCAAGCTACTATACCCTACAGAAGGGGTTTGAACATGAATGCTTCCTGGTGTTCTATAGTGTGTAAAGACCCATCACCATAATACAACATTTCAACAGAGAAGTTCTGCAGGCACTTGAGTTAAATACCCAGGTGGTGGCCAAACATCGATTTCACAAGCATGATAGTGCCAACAAATCACAAAAAAAACTGAAAAAAAGACTGGATATTCTCCAAAGGTATTTATTTAGAGCACTTTGACAAGAGGAACCATCTTCACTCCTAACTCCAGACACATCGTGCAGAGGAGCTGGTATGCTGGGTCGGGCTCTGCTTTCATAGGTACAAACTCTGAATCTCATAACATTTTTACTATACATATCATCAACATAGAACTATGCACAAACAAGTGATCTTTACCTTAGCTGCCCCAAATGGAGAAAGGTGACCAGGAGTAGGACCTTGACAGCCGCCTGTTCATTCCATTAAAACCGCGATATTTACCCGTTTAATGAGGAGAGCCTCTAATTTGTTGTTACCTGGATCTGGTGCCGTCTGCCTCCCCATGCAAATTCCAGAATTTTAGAGTTTGCTGCCACACACTTCCTCTCAGTTTGAAATCATAGGCAAGATCATTTCAGCTTGAGGGTTTGAAGCAAATTCATCATTCGTAGATAGTTGATGACTTACTAAAGTTGATGACTTTAACAACAGTTCCACTTGAAGAACGGCTGTACAGACCTTCAGCCTAAGGCCACATTGTTATAGCCAGTAGTAACTTCAAAACGAAGAAATAAGGTATCCTTTTGCAACGAGATTAGAGCTGTCCGAAAACAGTGGAATCCAATTTTTATGTGCTTCTCAGGATGACACTTTCGCGCAGTGAGGGAACTAAAGACTGCATCAGTCAATGAGTATTTATGTGCCAGCGTTTTTTTGTTGGGTCATTTAAAGATGGACTTGCTTACCCTCTGCTGATGTTTCCATCCACCAGATGATTTCTCTCTTGCTTTTGGTCAAAGGGATCTGAGGCAATTATGAACCAGTGTTTAGCTGAATGAGAAGAGCTTCATTGGCACCAAAAACCAGAGTGTCTGAAAGGGACAGGTCGTTTTCTCCAGAAAGCGCCGATCAGCGTTAGTTGGCTTTTGAGGGGGTGACTTTCATACCTTTTGGTTGCATAGGAACTTAGTGGGGGGGGGGGGGTTGATACAACACAATCCGCCGCCAGTTTTTAAAAGCTATGAGCTGTAATCAGGAGTTTGATGAAAAAGCTTTATTTGTAAATGAAAAGCATGTTAATGCAGTTCCCTGGATATTTAACAGCACTTAAGAACATAAAAAAACCTCACAAAATGCCAACAGTACTATCAAAATGGAAAATCTGCAGACCACAACAATTTAATGAAGCCCAGCGTTTCTGAAGGATGGGAGAAGTAGGCAAAAAAACGGAGAGCTCAGAGCTACAGGTTTTTTTTTTTTTTTTTTTGAAGACAACGACATTTTAAAATCCCAGTGTCCAGATGAGTATCCAGCTTTGTGCCAGTGAACTGAAAAGCCTCGTAGCCCGAGCGCCCATGAATTCCATGCACGTTCCACCTCAGTATCTGCTACCAGCCATTCCTCGATCGGGCCGCATACTTCCCCGCCCACCACCACGGGGGGCCCCGCGGCTTGAGCCGCCATAAACGTCACGAGGAGGGTAGCCTCTCTCGACGTGAGGGTCGGGCCCCCTCTCCTGCCTCCCCATTCGCTCACCACGGCTAGTGGAGTACGGGTCGGCCCGACCACCAGCATAGCCATCACGCCCGCTGTATCCATTCCGGGAGCTGCTGCCATAGTCGTCATAGCGACTGCCTCCACCAGTCCCACTGTAGGATGGAGGGGGGGCCCTTGAGGACGGGGGGCCGCTGCGAGAGTTACCTGCAGG
>JAODKN010000002.1:25026750-25039110 GCA_026774425.1 Petrocephalus zakoni
CTCTCCCTCTGCTTTCAGGTACCATCGGGTTCTTCGCCTGTTTCTGGTTTGTCAGCAAGATCTACAGTGTGGTCAAGGTGGACTAGCCAGTTTCCGCTCAGTCGGCCCCATCCAGCAACCGTGTCTGGCATCGGCTTGCTGGACTGGGGTGGGCGGGGCTGGACAGCACACATGTATGAACTACAGGTTTGAGAAGCAAAGGGCCAGATGGGGCACACTGCCAGCGTGTGGCTGAGCTGTGCCCAGAATGTGGGGAAACGCAAGGACTGACCCCTCTGCTTCTCTCTGTGAGGAAAAATGACAATATCAGATTCTTTTGTGCCCTCATAACTAGGTTTCTGTTTATATAATTGATGCTACTGTTGTCTTTATCGGTGATTTTTGATTTTTGCCTTGATTTGACATGTGCAGGAAATGTGAGCCAGTTATGTGTCATCTCCAAAGAATTTTCTGCTTCATTGGGAGCTGGGTGGGGTACAGTTTGCTTTAATCCCGTAGTACCTTGAGTGGAAGGACTTGAGTTTTTGTACACTGAAGGATGGAGGGAGTGCGTGTAGAGCAGCGCGACTTCTGCTAGTCGAGCATCAGCCTTGTAGGACCGGCCCTGCAGACTACAGACTGACACATCAGCGGCTTCTGCTAGTCTCTGAAACACTCTCACCACGCCTTTATTTGTAGGCACTCTTTTTTTTCTTTCCATGTTGATATGTATGATTTTTATTATGTTTTTAGATCGATGCTTGTCCTTTATCCTTCACAAGCCGAGCCGCTTGTTCTCTTCTCATTTATCCTTAACTTTGTTGTAATATCGGTCCAAATGAAGAGCAATAAATACACTTGGGTCAGAGGTACATTCGTCACCCGCGCTGCGCCTCCCCGCTCGCATTTTGCTGCAGAACACATTTTCGAACAGTCAGGTTTCATTTTGATGTTGGAGTGGAAGCCGTGTGCAGGCCCAGTGCCCTTCAGTATGTCCCGGTAGGACGTGGTAGACCGTCATTCTTACCCGGTGCTAACCGGTGCCTTCTGGAAGCTTCATGTCTCTAGTAGCCAACACAGCAGCTGTGTGCCCCCTGTAGCTGGGTATTGTAATAAGCACTTCTGTCCAACATTTTAACATTGGACATATAGTTTATTCAACTGTATAAAACATACTTAAACATGTCAAGACCATATTAAATTGTTAAAAAATGACTTCTGTAGTATAAATGTCATTATATAATCTGTACTGACAGTATATAAAATCTCTTGATAACTCTACTTTGTTAAAGTATCACCATAAAATAAATTACATAGGAAACATTAAATTCAGCACTACCAGTACAAATTCCATGTTCACCTTGTCTACGTTGAGCGACAAATTACTTCGCCGGATACACTGAATTATACGGTATTTTGAGGTAATGCTTTTCACAACCTATGAAATCGAGACCGGTTTCATTTGTCCCATGGCAAATTCTAAATACTGACAAATATTTTGAAACATCGAGGCTCTGTAAATATGACGAATCGGGGTTCTGGCGACGTACAAAGAACTTCAGTGAAAGGGCACCTGACACGGGGAGGTAGGCCTCTGTCCTTTCCAAGTCTGAGCGTGTGGCCTACTTGCGCAGTTTGACCTTAGGATCTAAGAGTCAGTAGCAACAGTCACGTGCTCTCTGTACCTGGTGTGTTTGGGCCCAGCAGTAGAGACGATGCCATTAGTGACTGGGAAACTGAAAGAGCTTATGGCTGTTTGGGCCACCACCAAGTCATGGGAGCCACTGGTATTTCGGTACCCAGGATGTTCTAGCCATGCCATGGCTTTCTGAACTGCTAAATCATCCACAATTTACTTCTCGCCAACAGAAAAATGCTGCTAGTTTTTAGAGGTGGCCCAAACACCATGGCGGAAAGTCCTGTCACTTCTCTGAGATCAGGCTGACTGAGGTTGCCTCCTTCCGGCTGTCCTTGGACCTTCTCTCCGTCGGAGAGGATGAAACGGTTCCCTCTTCCCAGATGCGCTGGGGACAGACTCGTGTGGCCACCCCGGGTAGGTGCAGATGGCCGGAGCGAACGTCTGTAGGCCCAGATCCCCGGTGGGAGCGCCGGCCGTCCCGGATGCAGATGAGGGGCCCGCAGAGCAGGCTGGTGAACTCCTTGCGGACACTGCGATGCATGTAGCCGTAGGTATAGGGGTGAACGCAACACTGCAGGAAGAAGAGGATAATGACCAGCGCGGCCAGCCACTGCGGCACAGAGGCGTGCGAGTGAGCCAGCACCGAGCCCAGGATGCTATAGGGCCCCATGCTCATCACGTATGAGCCCGTGATGATGAACACCACCCGCGCCGCTTTGCAATGGTAATGGAACCGTCTGTGCCGGGTCCGGCTGGGGTTTCCTTCCAGGGAGGGTGAGGCAGTCAGCTGCTGGGTGTCGGGGCCCTGTGCAGTGGCTGCAGCTACCTGGCGCTCTTGCGGGGGGCCGGAATGAATGGGGTGCACCAGGGCATTCTGCCTCCTAGCTGCCCGGAACACCATCCAATAACAGCCGAGCATGACGGTCGCCGGGAGCCAAAACGACAGTGTGGAGAGCAGAGCGGCGTAGGACTGGCTGGAGGCCCAGAAGACTGTGCAGGCCCCGTGCTGCCGGTCGAAGCCAATGGCACCCCAACCGTAGAGCGGTGGCGTGCTTTGCAGGGCACTGACCAGCCATGTGGCAGCAATCAGATTGGTGCCCAGGTGTGGCGTCATGCGGGTGGGATAGGACAGCGGGTGGATGATGGCCAGGTAGCGGTCCACTGACACCACGATTATGGTGTTGACACCGGTGAAGGCGAAGAGGTGCATGAGCACCACCAGGGCCTGGCACAGACGGCTGTCCAGCGGCCACACGCCAGGCAGGGCCGCGGCGATGGCGAAGGGCATCACCAGGACAGTCTGCAGCAGGTCGGCCAGCAGCAGGTTCAGCACAAAGCGATTGGCCACGTGCAGCAGCTGTGGCTTCCGCTGGAAGACCAGCAGCACCAGCACGTTGCCGAACAGCGAGGTGCACATGATGGCCGAAATCAGAGTCATCTTCACTGCACTGGTGGCTGTGGAAGATGGGCTCAGGGTGCCTGGATCCCAGGTCCCGATGCTGGAGTTATGTCCACCACTGGTGGGAGAGGAGTGTGACATGCTGGTGCGATGGGGCCGTAGCAAACCTGGAAGTACATGGATAACAGCAAGTACATCAGGCCCTGGCGATGCTGAGTCCCTATGAACTGGCCGCAGGAGTGTCAGACTGCCTCAACCTGACCTGGACACAACCCTGCACACACCACAGCCGACTAGACTAATTCCCCTGTCTTTGTCTCCTTCCAATGGAAATGTATGCAAATTGTAAGCATGCTGTGAAAACGATAACATATCTGACTCTTCCTCGTACCTCCATGAACTGGAACCGCAAAGCCGTTATGCGGTTAGATCCCGTTTAATGACGCACACGGCCGCATTAATTACTGGCTCTTCGGGGTTTCGGTCCGTCCAAACGCCTCGGATCTGCGACGTCTGCTAGTATAAATAAAGACATCGCTGCAGCACGAAAGCTTAATTTGCACAGTTTCACCACCATTCACATCGTGATACATTAGTCAATAAATGACAAACAAAATGTCCAGCAGAAATATAACTACCACGCCTAATAATACATCCTCCACAGATGGGAATCGGCAAAGCGGTGGCTGAGGAAGGTTTTACCTTGGGGTTGCATCTTGCTGGTCCACGTCACCCCCCGTCGCCGCCGCGCTGCACGGCAGCCCTCCATCGCCCGGCTCCACACTCAGTGCATCCCCCGTGTCAGACGTGCTCAGGCGCGGGTCTCCTCTTTCCTTTTCCACGCCGATGCTGGGAGGAGCGCTGCGGGTCTCGCCGTGCGTCCCACCGTGCTGTGCTGGATCAGCCCACAGCCGCGCCGTCGCAAGCCGCACGCAGAGCTGTCATTCATTCATCCGCCCAACACAAACACACGTCGCCAGTATAAACATGCACAAATCATGTCTTTTGAAATGCACTTAGTTTATTCGGACTATTTAACTTACCACAATAGAGACATCGCCGCCTCCCAGTATTTACAGATGGGCTGTATGCGGCGTTATATTTGTGACAACAAAAGGCTGAGAGGAAGGCAGCGCGTGCGCCCCCCAGCGCGCGTGCCGCGTCGCCCCCCGCAGGCATCCGACGGACCTGAACACCAACCTGTTAGTCCCCCTCCCCGCTTTGCAATCAGACCCGAATAAACAGAGTAATCAGACCGAATCCGTGCAGTAGCGCGCTAACTATTATTTACTGCAGCCCCAGATGGTGACTGAGTTGTATTCGATTTTCCAAGCCGAAATGAAAAATAAATGTACATACCTTTCGGTGGACAGAAGCAGTGACCGCGTCGTTTGGGTTTTTCTTTAATTAACACAAATATGGACTTGCTAGTAATTAGCGTGCATAAAAAACAGTCGTCACAGCGCATTCTATTATCCACATCAACCCAGCTAGTCTACACATATAATGTTTTAAGCTCTTTCGTACAGTCTTAATAGACCGAGATAAAAGGAGGCAGTGACCTTTTCTGGGCGCAACGGTTAAATAAACGGGAATAAAAGCGTTTGGGGGCTTCAGTTCTTTGACGAAGAGACGTCATTGTTTTAGGGAAAAACCGCTAGCTGTCTTTATAAGTCAGTTTATAAAAGATTTATTGCGGTGTGGAATACTACATATATTTCTTCATATTAGGCTTCGTCATCAGTTACTGTATAACTGTAGCTATTACAGCACAACAGTATTTCGCTGGTGAACACAAAAAAATGCACGGGTAATTCTCCAGTGTCCCCTGATGGTAAAAGGCTGTATACACTCTCTTTACTCTTTTTCAACGCCTGCGGCCAGGAGTGATGGCAATGAAGACGGATGGATCGTTTGGTGAGAAACGATCCTTCACTCTCCTGCCGCCTTGCGGTCTCAGCTCACAAATGGAAGGTGGGGCAATTGCGTTGATCGTGAAAGATGAACAAAATATTAAATAAAAATTATTTTACAATATAATAAATTTTGAAGATAAAGGTTAATATTTATGCTGTCTTTAAAATATGAAAGAATATTAAAAACAATTGTATTGTGATTATAGTTACACATAATGAGAAACGCTTTGCTGTATTTGTCAAATAACCTTTTTAATTACCATGTATTTTGGCCCACCAATGCTTGCTGATATTATTGTGGCTTTTGGACATTTGAAAATATGAAAAACACGTGGTCAGCCTTTACAACCCCTATGCAACGCCCTGCCCCACTGCACAAGACACATTATACCACACACCAGGTTCACAAGTCCTATTTAACCTCAGGCAGGCATGGAAAGTCTGGGCATTTAAACAAGTGAAGTGGACTTAAAATGATGTCTGCCGTCCATGCAAATGCTGTGATGTGGTGTGTAAATATGCAGGCAGTTTTGGGGGATGCTGCTGATGGGTGTATGGAGAGGTTTCAGGCCTTATCCTAATGGGCCATGTCACATCTCCATTTAGGAAGCAAGAGCGTCAGCACGTCCAGGGCGGGGCGCGACACTTAGAAAAGCAGGTGTTTGGAGAAAGGGGAGTGCAGACCTTTTGTGAGTCAGCCAAGCGATGCATGTCGGCTGCTTGCATGACACCGCGGCCCTTGACCTTTGACCCGCTGATCTTTGGAGAGCATGGTTTTAAGAGCACTGTAATGCTGCTGTCATTGCTGGCCTCCTCTCACCTTGCCTTAGGGAGGGGAAAAAAAACATCACAATGAACAAATAGACCATACGTGGACCTCTTGTGGGAACTGGGGGCGGGCAGAGGTGCCCAGACCTTTTACTGAAGGACAGATAAACAGATAAACAGAGACCCACCAGCAGAGCGAAGGCCGTTCTGGGTGTTGTCTGCAAACCACCCCTGTCACTTCAGCAGCCCTGCACAATACTCTTAGTGTCCCAGCCTCAGACAGTTTGTAAGCAATTACCCATGTTTGGCCCTGAAGGTGTCTGCTCCAGTCAGTAAGAGCCATTGTCATTGGCCAAGCATTGCGTGCGCAAGAGACGGTTGCACTCGACAAAGGAGCGAAGTGCCCGATTGACGAAAGCCCTCAGTGTTCAAAGGAGATCTTTAAAGTGCTTTTATGGGGCTCTTTCAGGAGATTAACTTGCTCAGAGGGCTACCTGCCATGGACACATTTAGGGTATTCACAGAGGCCACATAAAGGCTTTTCACTGGGGGCACAGCTGCGTGAAACTCCTCCTGAATGGCAGAAAAGGGAGAAAAGACAACAAACCTCAAGTGTAGAGAAATAAAGTGTCTTCTTAGACGTAGGCCCCCATTGAGAGGAAGGTGATGCCCCCCCCCCAACCCATTGACCACTGAGGGGCTACCGAGCTTCCAGCGAAGCCTCTGTGGCACGTTGCACTGTGGGCCCGAGTGCCAGGCGATGGCACAGATCACAGGCTTTGTGTCACACGGCCATGTTAGCGGCAGCCCAAGCCTGTAATGAAATACCTGGCTGGCCTCAGTCCTGGCCAATGTACTGCCTCCATAAATCGAAACCATGACACGATATGTGTATGCGGCTAATTGCCCTGGGGAGTTGTCGGCACAAAGCCGGGGGGAGAGAGAGTGAGATATCTCACTCTTTCTTTGACAACTGCAAAACTAGGGACCCTTATTTTTGAAACTGTAGTCTGTTCTGACTAGAGTTTAGAACTAAGTGGAGCCATATCATCCACACATTCTCTGTTCCTGCTTTACTAGAATCTATTCGTATAGTCACCCATGTCCTGTCCATGCACCATTTTAGTTTTTTCTGTAAGGTACTGGATGTAGAAAATCACACGTTGGTACAAACTAGCAGAGAAACACCCTTCATCTTCGCACTGCAGCTCTACTCCCTCATGCTTATCTGCATTCATCCAGGCATAGACACATCCACACAATCCTACAGAGAGTAAACACATTAAATTATATCCTGATGACCAGGACGACCCAATAGGAATGAATAAAGTACCACTATTCTATTCTATTCTATTCTATTCTATTCTATTCTAGTCTGTTCCATGTGGTGTGCGTCATTCAATGTATTCTTTTTAGGGCATATTTTTCATTTTTAAATAATAATGATTTAATTTAATGTTTACCTAGGTAACGGTTACTTCAATTGCTTTAAATGACTAATGGGAAGTCTCCATAAATATAGAGTTGTACAAGAGTCTGCGTTGTGCTACCCATGTTTTTTTCCTGATTGCCGGTCTGATGAAAGGATTTCTCAATAATTGTGAGAGGATGTTTTCCCCACGCTGTAAGATTTGCTTCTGAACAGCACTGACAGGTGTGCCATTGTGCGTCAGGCTCTACTTAGCACCAGCCTCCTGGTGTGCCCCCCCCCCCTCCCGACGACCTGAAGCAGGCGTGGGTCGCACGGACAGGCCCACATTGGCCAGGGTCTAGAGCGACATTCTCCACAGGCCTCTGCAATGCTTTCAGCTGCTTGAGTACACTCTCCCTTTACCTCTCTCCTCCCCTAGTTCTGCACTGGCTGCACTCACTTAGACTTTATTGCTGCCTTATTTCCAGCTCGGAGATTTTAAGCCTGCAGCCTGGTGACCGTTTTGGAGATGTGGGTAAGAACATGAAACATGAAGCTTTGCTTATCTTTTTGTATGTCAGAAGGAGAAATGAAAAGAAAGCCGCATGTTGTGAAGGGCGCAGCGCTGGGAACTTTGATGTGCTAATTCCGGTGTGTCAGAGAATGGTGTGTGTTGAGTGTGGGTTCCAGTGTTACTATGGGCTGTGGCAGAGAATGGTGTGTGTTGAGTGTGGGTTCCAGTGTTACTATGGGCTGTGGCAGAGAATGGTGTGTGTTGAGTGTGGGTTCCAGTGTTACTATGGGCTGTGGCAGAGAATGGTGTGTGCTGAGTGTGGGTTTCAGTGTTACTATGGGCTGTTGTGGAGAATGATTCAGGTCTAATATTCCATAATAGAACATGCTAGACTTCAGTGTCTACAGAGTGCCTGTAACACTGATGTGAATTCCTGTGCCATATTCAATTAACAAGCTCTACCGCGTGTCCACTGGTCATCCAAATGTCTTTTACTTTACATATTTCAGAGAAGCAGAGTTATGTAAACTTTACATTTTAAAACTTTAATTTAGCATGATGGTGAAATCTGGACATATACTAAATACCACATTTAATCGCATTATTTTAAGTTAAATTAAATGAAAGCTCATGGTAGCAATATACAAACTGTTAACTGTTAGCCTGTTTGTTGCAGTTTGGCTTTTGGGCACCAGATGTCAGAGTTAGATTTATTTTCAGGCGTCCTTGTGAGCCTTGTTAGTACTCGAGGGACTGCCCAGGAGGCTGGAGTGACATTTTTACGATTTAATGACAGAAGCTAATTAATCATTAGCAATTCCAGAGATATAGCAGTTAAGGGGTTTGTCCAGGCTTCTCGCAGCAGGACATTACAGATGATTATGTCTGCATATAGTTAACAATCTTGTTCTATGCAAAGACTCAATTAATACTTGCCAATTTGGGTAGTAATATTGGGTTCAGATAGTATTTTTTGCTCTCTAATAAAACATTGAAAATCATTTTGAAGTTAATATTGTAAAAAAAAACTTGTTTTTTAAAAAGGAAACAGTTTAGTCCCATAGAAATGCACTGACTACAAGCTTCACTGTACAGCTGCATCCTCCCCTTGCAAAGATCAGGTGGAAAAACCGGGCATACCAATGGGGGGTGAGGTGTATTATGGGTAATGATTACTGTATTAATGCAGAGTAGAGAGTGGGCATGAGGGGGAGGACTGATGAGCAGCCTAATCCTATTGTGTACTCTATATATTTTGACCAGCGCAAATTTTTGTGGAACATTCATAAAGACCTGCATGCTCGGATGACATTCACACATCAGCTTTTCTACACTGACATAGGTTCATAGGTTCATTCACATTCATATGAACTGGGCCCACTATGACCATCTACTGGATCAGTGGCATGCAGGATGAATGGATCGTTTTCAAAAGGATGGACCTAAAAGTTATCTTGTGACTGATTTGCTCCCTCTCTAAGCAGCAAACCACGTACTACCATCTCACAAAGGAGGGATGTTTGATCTGCTGTTTCTGCATGAATGTAGGTCCTTTGAATGGCCTCTGCCAGAGGCCATGATGGACTGAGGGTTAGGCTACAGATGATTGGATAACCCCACACTGTGGAGCTGTGGGAGGTGGTTAATTACCTCTAGCAGGTCGAGACCCGTGGTGCTGTGATTGTTGTGATTATGGCTTGTGACTGAAAATTGGGAAGAGACAGGCAGACTGTCTGCCTATGGCCCATGTGGAGTCAGCATCATTACTGGACCCACACTGTGAGCAGGATGGCGGGATGGAGAGAGGCGCCTACACTGTAGAGCCTACACTTCACTGCTGCACCCGGCTCTCTCATAGGCAGGGCTCCAGTTTTAATGGAATGCATGTGGATGCCACCCCCCTGTGGGAAAAAATTATGAAAATGGTCCCCTTTGAAAATATACCACTACCACCAACCCCTCCCTACCATCCTTATAAATTGTTCTGTGCAATTTCACTCACGTAAAGGAAAATATACCATCCATATCTGGGGTATTCAACTGGAGGACTCCGGACCAAAACTCAACGATTGCGCATAGGTCAGTGCCATTTCTGCCATCATGCTGGCTCCACTAGCTGACAAAATTCCCTCGATTAATCCTATTACAATTAATCTCTCATGTTTCATCTTAGGTCATCACAGAATTTTTTGTGTCAGACATTCTCTTCACAATCGTCTCAGATTTTCTTCACCCAGACTGGTGCTTGGGAGGACTGCACCCTCACAAGGTGCCCTGGAGTCATGTTAGAAAATGAGCTGGAATATTAACTACGATCAGCAGGATCATGTATTTCAGGGAAAATGCTAATTTGTATGGATTTGTAACTGAATTCAGAGGGAAGTTTATTGACTTATGGGTTTATGCCAAGACGTGGCAAAATGGGGCAGCATGCGAATGCCTCTGTGTCCCAGAAGCCCCAGTGAAGTCATGCCTGATAGTCAGAGATACCTCTGTGGGACCTTTCCGAAGACTGCGTTCCGTTGGCAGCATTCAGTATAGTACCACTAGCTTAGCATTTCAGAACCTGAAAGCTCAGCTGACAACTTTACCCTTTATTCTTCTCAAAGATCAGAAGCATATATTAAAATATAATTAAGAAGCTTGCAGCAAAAATATTTCATTGTGCGGCAAAATATCTGCAATGCAATAAAGAGTCTGTAGTAACCAGTATAGTACATGACAATAAAAATGCCTGCGTCGAGGAGCATAGCACAGCAACAAAGTCTAGTACAGGAATATAGTAAAGTACAGAAAAAAGGTCTAGAAAAAAGGACAGAATGCAAGGAACAGGTTTGCAGTAAGGATGTGTATACCATAAAACGGAGTACTTCTTCAAGGTATGGTGAGGGCATGGAGGCTGAATGCATCAGCAAAGTTAAGAGCTATGTAGCCTGGAGCCGGGGTAACACTTTACGTGTAGTGGTACTCTCTTACTTGATGTATTAGTTAATTAAGTTACTTGTGCCCTCTCAAGTAAAGTGCCAGTTTTGACTGATGGTAAACAGGTGCCAGACAAAACCCACCACGTACACTGGACAGTATATACACAGGACTGTATCAATGGTAGATGGTCATAGTGGTCACAGCTATGGAGCGTTTAGAGTGAACCTTTTGTACAACTACCAATATTGCCAGGCTGGAAGCCACAGAGGAAGAATCAATATCGCAACATGGGATGCGTGGGGCATGAGCCAAAGAAAGATGAATGTGGTAAAGATAGAAAAAGATTGCTTAATGGATTGGGCCAGCGTGCTTTCAGTCAGATGGACCCACTATATATTACAAGAAATGGACTACAAAGAAGAGAGAGGCATGGCTTTAATTGTCAGGACAAACACTGGAAAGACCGCAGCTGATTACAAATGAGGTGAATGACAGGGTTAGGGTTATCGTGGATTTGGCCCAGTAGCTAAAGCTGAAAGGTCTTGTGAACAGGTTCAGGGTGAATTAGGAGATGCAAGCAAGATACATGCCTGGTGACTGTAGAGTGAGATGTCAAAGCGGTAAATGAGAGGTGAGAAAGTACAAATGGCCAAGATAGACATGGAAACAAGTAAAGGTGCATTGCCACTTCTCAGCTTCTGCCAATGCGAAGACCTCTCCATGCCGGCGATGGAGAACAGAAACGGACCACATTTTCAGTGCCAAACAAAGGAATCGATCACGTCATAATTGAAAGATATGGCCCAGAGCAGATTTTGGAACAGATCAGGAACTATTCGTGAACAAGCTGACAGCTGAAAAGGAATCTGACTGAAAATAAATGACCGAAGGAAGGAGAACATCACAGAGCTGGATACATTTGATACAGAACCAAAGTTACAAACACGGCATCCAAGAATCTGAAAAAAATCGGGAAAATTAAACAGAAACGTAAATCATGGTGTATTACAGAAGGCACTGTGGAAATTGAGAAACAGAGAAGCCAAATAGAGAATCAGGATAAATAAAGATCTTTTAAAGCTAAATCATAAATTACAGAATGCTACCAGTAAAATCAAGGACCGATATTACAAAGGCATCTGCAAAGATATTCAAGAAAAAAATAAAACACAAAGTTTTAATTTCCAGTGTAGAGATTCACAAATATGCACAGATGAGCTAAAGCCATCATGCTTTGGGCATATTATGAGAAGGCCAGGGCTATGGAAAAGACTGTAAGTTGCAGGTAAAGAGGAGGCAGACATTGACTTAACTTGATGTATATTGTATACAAGCATCTCTCGACTTACGTAAAACCAACTTTAGTAAATAGTAAAAATATCCAAGATGTATGGAGTATACAGGAGCACTAATGCAAAAAA
Source organism: Petrocephalus zakoni (assembly GCA_026774425.1). Lineage (NCBI taxonomy): Eukaryota > Metazoa > Chordata > Actinopteri > Osteoglossiformes > Mormyridae > Petrocephalus > Petrocephalus zakoni. The sequence continues at coordinate 25,038,723 of JAODKN010000002.1, forward strand.
GTCACATACACCTGTAAATACATTTATAGTTTACTTTTTAGTTAACGTGATATTTAGCACGTACTTTCGGCTTGGAAAGTAAATCGTCTTATGTAAGGGTCTGTGGATCGGACTACTTAAGCTGTAATACGGCTTTCAGTTGTAGTTACAGTGCATCAACACGCTGATGTATGTGAACCACCCTGTTAGCACTAAACTCAGACGATGAGCAAAGTTTGACAGGACAGTTGGTGACAGAAGAGCGGAGGACAGTCACTCGTCAGGGACAGCTGTGTCTGTGAGCAGGAAGTGGTGAGACAGGACAGAAGCCTAGGGGGAAAGGGGGAGCTGTGTCTGTGAGCAGGAAGTGGTGAGACAGGACAGAAGCCTAGGGGGAAAGGGGGAGCTG
>JAODKN010000002.1:25039210-25050805 GCA_026774425.1 Petrocephalus zakoni
GTGAGACAGGACAGAAGCCTAGGGGGAAAGGGGGAGCTGTGTCTGTGAGCAGGAAGTGGTGAGACAGGACAGAAGCCAAGGGGGAAAGGGGGACCATAGTGCACGGAAATCGGATGCTACACTTCTCAGCACATTCACAACATTAATTTATCATTTGACAGTATTAACAGTATGTAGTCTGCGAAACAGATGTTTTTATTCGGATCATCTTAAACAGCAAATAGTGTATGTTTCAAACCTTTATCTGTATATATATCTAAAGCCAGACATCTAAATAGAATGAATGGTTAACTACCTTGACGCAAGAATGCAACAGTGGGGCCCCTCAGGGTCGTAACCTCCAGCCACCCCAGTCTGGCTCCATAACCTCTGCACCCCTGCTGCTCTAAACATTGTGGCAATTTTATGTGGGACCCTCCAGTGCTAACAGTGTGAGCTGTGAGTGTAATTAAGAATGTAATTTCATCACATAAAACAGAGGAAATGTTAACAGAGCTGGTTTTCCTTTGAACAATGGAAATTTTAATCAGTCCGATTTTCCCGGCCTTGTTTTGACTTGGTCTGTCAGGTTTATGGGTTTTCCTGTATGTGGTACGGAGGAGCATTAAACTGCTGAACACCGAGGAACCCACATCTGAAGCAGAGACTGTGGCTTTCTGCACCCTACACACTTCCAGCTGTCGTGTCCATAACGTCTCCAGACGGAAACACACCTACCCAAACAGTAATACTAAATATTGTAACTCCCATTAAATACAAGCATCTGCAAGGTGAAAATGACCAGCACTAGCAAGGTCTCACTGTCAGCGCCAGCTGCTTTGTTCTGAGATCTGAGAGATGGAGGATGACCCTCCTGACCTGCCACTTGCTTTATCTTATATTTGATTTCATTCTGACCACAGTGGTGTAATTTATTTATTTATTTAGATGCTTTGATCCAAAGCCATTGAGAAAACAGGGTCAGTCAGTCCCTGGAGCAACTGGGGTTAAAGGCCTTGCTCAGGGGCCCAGTGGAGAAATCACTCTGCTAACTGTGGGATTTGAACCGACAACCTTCCGATCATAGGTACAGAACCCACTAAACCACCATTCTGCAAAAAAAGTAGACTGACCCCATCCCTGCTCCCCCCTCTATCTCTTGTATCCTCTCCCTTCCAGTCCTCCAACTGCCTAATCTACAGCTGGAACTTGTGAAGACAGAGGTGGTGGAGCTGAGAGGAGCAGGAACCTTCACCTCTTTATGGAAAGTGGGGCAGAACCCGCAGTGTTATTGTTTGCATATTTTAGTCTCATTCAATCCAACACAGATTTCAGCAGGACGGCCAGACCTCCCACCTTCTTCAGGCTCTGTTCCTTCTGATCCTCTTGCCCCACTGTGATACTTCCATATCATGTTTCTATCTTTAACCCCCCTCTTCTTCTGAGCTGGTATGTAAAGTAACTGTCATCCCTGTAACTGAGTAGTTTCTTTAGAGTTTGTACTGTATTCAGTAGTCTAAAACTGGTGTACTTCCGGTTTTACTTGAGTATGTATTAAGTGCTGTCCGTTATGTACCCGCAAATTGCGTCCACTATTTTCCTAACTTGGCCAACTGATTTTATCAGTCCCTGCGTTGCCCTTCATTTGACTCAGTCATCAGCGCCAGGACCGTTCATTTTCCATTGCCAATGGTGCTAAAGTACGGTACAAATCAGCGTTACGGGCTGCTTAACGAAAACGCTAACATCCCGTGATGGTCGCGTGGTTCGTTGCCAAGGCCACAGGAGTTACGGACCCGCGTGGGAAGGGAAGGCCGTGGTCGCGTGGCGTCTGCTTGCCGTCCTAAGACGCGATGCCTGCATTCCGTGCATTCAGTGTTAGCCTGTAGAGGTAAAAGTCCTGCTCTTATCTTATGCCTTTATCACATCATTTCAACCTGCCTAGAGCGAGGCAGCTACGCATGTTACACACCCAGCAAAGCTCTCAGTCCGTAATGATGTTTAACGTTATAATTGTTAGATGTCAGCACTTATCTAGGTTAAGCTATTTGTTTTATTTGCAGTTCTATTTTTTTGGTAGCTTGTCTAGCTACCTGGGCGATTAATTCCAGGCTGTGTCTCCTATCGCTAAGCTGCTGTAACGGTCCTGCTGTGTGGCAGAAACCCGCTATTTTAATTACATTGTACCTCTGCGTTAGGTTTAGCTTGCTTTAGCTTAATACTCATCAATGCAGGCTGAATGTTTTTGGCCCATGCAGTTAAGTTGCTGAAGGTCTGCATTAATGTCAAAATCTTTACATGCTGGTGGACATTTACTATATTTTCTATGTACTCAGATATTAATCATTTGCATGTACTTTAATGCAGTATGCCCCCAGTGCTTTAATGCCAGTGCTGTAAATGCTTGTGTAATCTTAAGTTTATTTATTCATTTATTTTGAAGGCTGTAAGCATATGAAATACTGGAGCCAAATGCATTAAGTTGTTTGTATCTTTTTACTAATAATCAGAATATTTAATAGACTAAGTGAGGGCAGTGTGGGTGACAATCTGAGCCGATGGTCTTTAACATTGCAGTAGCTAACCCTCATCACAACCCTAGCAGACCCCAAAGTCTGCACATGACAGTCACACTGCTGCCTTTGAGATGAGGATGTGCGACCAGCACTTGGGTTTCACTCTGCATTCCTGAACGCTTTATGAGCAGGTGTTTTATATTATGGCCAAAGGCTTTGAAGGAAAACAAACATTTCTGTGCGCCTGGTAATAAAAAGACAACATATCAAGAACATGAATATTGTATAACCCCCCCCCCCCACATCTCTAAGTGCCGTATCAAGTCCTTGAAAGCTGCACAGCTCCTGAAATCAGGGACGATCCCTCCTAGTTTAGCAGCTCAGATCAGCACATGCAGAAACCTACTGTCCTACTTCTGCTTGTTAGTCGAGTATGATCATACAGCAAGATCGATGTTATGAAGAGCCTCTGCAGGAATGAGCCAGCTATGTATGACATCTGTATGGCTGATGTCGCTGCTTTTTATACAGCGCAGAATCAAAGCGAGCTGGCCAGCTGACGTTCATCAGGGGTTTCTTGCATTCTCTGTTCTCAGAGGGTGTGGTGTGAGGGCCCAGGCAGCCTGATATGCTAGCATCTGATATGCTAGCATCTGATATGCTAGTCCCACACTTGTAAGAATATATTCTATAAAGGAGCAAAGTCAATCCTTTGCTTCTAAAAATCTGTTTCATGGCATGGCTCTGTCTTCCTTAGGCTCAGTGGCAGATGGTTAATGCGCCCTCTTGTGAAAGGGAACTGAGTCTGATGCACACCACCGCCTTACCCCACCAATGAGCCTTTGGTGTGGATGATGGGCAGGAGTAATAAGGATGCCTGATGGAGGAGATGGCTGACTGTGACTTACAGAACGGGAGCCTGGCAGCCAGTGTAAGTGCTCTGAGCTGAAGTGACAAGATACAGGCATAATCAGTCTCTAGCTGGATGGTTAAGATGACAGACGTGTGCATTTTTTTAAATAATGCCAGAACAACAACTGTCACAAAGAAAGAGCCCCTGTTTGACGTGTGTTAGGGACTGTACTGGCGCTTTGGTGAGTGTGTATTTCTGCATGACTTACTGATGTGTGTGTGTGTGTGTGTGGAGCTGTTTGTATTTTTACCTTACTGTCTTCTCCCATTTGAGTTGAATGCTAGTTCACTTCAGAGAATTGTGGAACCCCCTGTCTGAAATAGGGGTGTAACAGTACAGCTTTCCCACGATTCAGCATGTCATGGTTCTTGGAATCTTTAAGAAGAAATTAAAAACACAACACCCTTTAATTTATCTATGAACTCTTTCTATATAACAACTCTCCATTCGGAAAAATAGCAGCATGAATGACTAGGGCCTAGTTAATGTCCCTACTATATGAAATCAATGATAGAGAAAAATCAGAACTAGGTGCTTCTTAACTTTGATAATACGTAGATGTTTTTGTCTACAGTACCTGTTCAGGGAATATTAAATTAATTTTTGGAAGTAAATGTTTGGGATACCAAATCTTTTCTAAAAAATAATTTGACAACTACATATACATATGACAAGAACAGACATGTTAAGCATATCACTGTTAAAAAGCAACCACAGACAATTGCAGCACAGTAAGTGTAGTTAGATAATATTACAAATCCCACAAGCCAAGAGAGCACAGAATGTTTTTGATGGAGCAGACCCACTTAAAGGGGGGGGGCATATTGTGGCTAGTGGTTGAGTCATTTCAACGAAGATGACAACTCCCTTTAAAAAGAAATATTCTCTTTATTAACAGCCGCTATCAGTTTAATACTAGCAGCGGCACAGACAGGGACACTAACAGCTTACATGACACTCACGGTTACACGCTAACGAAACACGCATTCCACGGCAAACTTTACACAGTCACGACATTAACAAATACCCGAATACGCATTAATTTACACCATTTACAGATGAGCTTGATGCGGTACATGGCATACTGGCTGCTGACCAGCTGCACAGTGTCACATTATGTCAGCCAGTTGTCGAGCGGCAGGGATCACCGCTCAGACAGTGTTGTAGTGCTGAAACGTCAGTTACATTGGAACTATGTGGCTACCTTTAGCCAGGAGCTGGATAACTTACACCATCTGGTGTTGAATGATAACATTTAAATTCTAGCCCTTGAGAAAAGATTGCCCCACTTTTTTAGATGCATAAAAAATAGTCTAATATTGACACCAGTACATACAGGAAAATGACAGGTGTATCGTAATACTGTGGTTCAAACACACACATTGATCCTCCAGGGCCATCCCAAATGGTTTGCAAATATACAGTGTACCATTACACTCCTAGTCTGAACAAGGGCTTATCAGCCAGAAGTCATCTACTTACAAGCCACATACAGTTGACAGCATAAGCAGTCAGTCTATGGAACAAATGGGGTTAAAGGCCTTGCTCAATGGCCTATTAATGTAATCCCTGAGTCCACCGTGATTTGAGCCATCGTGTCCACACACCAGCAGCTAATGTGTATGGTATATTTCCAGTGCAAATAAATGTCTGCCTTGTTTGATTTACGGATTGTTTAACAATGCTTCACACCTGGTAAATGAGCAAGAGATACATTTCTACCAGGAGCTGGCTGTTAAGTTTGTACTCCCAGACCATTTCCTTATAAATGTCCATATTTTGCGGGCTTTCTGGTGAATGTGTGTGTCCCAGTAGTGAACCAAGGTATGCGATCACTATAATTTTGCATTTTGCAAAATGGTCCCACTTAGCACTTCAATGAATCTGCCAAAGACTGCCTTTGAAGGGATTAAAGCTATCCAGGTTTTAACATATTTGTTTATGCTGATGCCTTTGCTTGTGCATGTAGATCACAGCATCTCTGGTGAGTTGGCAGCAACTCTGAAAGGCTTGGTGTAGCTGAAGAGGGAACTTCATTGGTTCCACACAACAAGATAAGTAGGCCAGGAAGAGGCTGGATAGTAAGTTGCATTCGACTAGAGTTTCTGTGATTGGCTAAGCTTTATCCAGAATGAAGAGGTGGCAGACGATGGAATTGCAGACATCTCCCTCACATTCTCTTCTTGTCGGCTCTCCTGTACCCCCTTCTCCCATTAAATGACAGCAAATGGTATGACAGCTGGGCGTTAAATTTAGCAATGGAGTAACAAAGGGATTTTGATAATTAAGGCTAGTCTCAGGAATTGGTAATGAAGACAGCATGAGATCGGTAAGCAAATGCGTCATTCCATTTTTATGTACCGGCTATATGGAATCGTGATTAAATTTTTTCTGAATGCCATATGATCACCAAAATCAGACTGCTGGGTCCATAGTTTTGAAATCTTTTTCTTCTTCATGTTTTCTCTGTTTTGGTTGTGATTTGTCCAACTGTTGTAATCTTGCATTCTATTTATTTAGCAGATGGGTTTTTATCCAAAGCGGTGTCTGAAAAAGCCGGGCAAGACGGTTCCTGGAGTCTTGGCTCTGCTCAGTTTTGTGTGTGATCTTTATTCCTTATGAGGATAGAACGATCTGACCTCTTAGATAACATTATATGTCTATGAGGAAGGGCACAATCGAGCCGTCCAGCAGACATTCTGTAGAACACTGGCATATGGAGTTTTAGTATAACTTATGTTCAGTATAACTTATGATTGCAGTAACTGAGGAAGTATTGCTGACAGTGTATGAGTTTGAGAGAATCAAATATTTTTCGGTATAAAGTTTTGCAAAATAAATTGCCTCAAGCACTGGATGACCTCTTTGGATAAAACTGAAATTCTTCTAGTTGGTTCAGATTCACTAATTTTGCTCTGCCTGACATAAAAATTACTAGGACCCCATTCACTTCAGAAAACTCAAGAGTCTGTCATTTTTATCAGTCTCGTATCTTTCAGCTCTTCGGTTCAGATTGCATTATACGTCAATGTCATTGATACTGAAATACTAATCCAGGCTTTCAACTATACTCATCGTGACTCTTGTAATGCATTCTTTATGGCCTCCTTTTCAAATAACTCAACAGACTATACCAGCTTAAGACTCTGCTGCCCATTTACGTATATATTCCAAACAATTCCACTCACATTGCTTCTGTTCCCAATTTATATTCACTGCCATTTACTTGATATTTGAATCTAAAACTAATACTTATCACCTGTTGCCTCGTCCTGTCTGCCTCACCACCTTCTTCCCTGTACACAAGCTTGTATGTTAAGATCCGCAGGTTCCAATTTTCTCACGGTTCCTAGATTCAGACTCTTGTGGCAAGGCATTTAGTGTTGTACCCCCCGACACTTTGGAAGGCGCAGCCATGGAGTCTGTGACGCGTACAATCCATCTAAAACTTCTAAACTTTCCTGAAATGGATGCATGATCCAGATTTATAAGTTTACTTTTCCGTTGCTGCTGTTCTTTGTTTTTTTTTATATTGGATTGTGTGTATTTTAATGTGCCCTTGAGTGTGATTGAGGCACTGTATAAATAAACTGCCAGAACAAGGGTTCTAACTATACACCTAGGTTACAAAATTATTAGTAATATTTTGTCTGCCTTAAGGTATAAAACTCAATAAATATATAAAACTTTTGTAGCTAAGCTGTGCCTTCAGTCTATTTCCAGGGGGTTTAAATCTGTTCGGAGGCATACCTATAAAGGTCAGGCCTTCATGTATTCTGACAAAGCCAGTATCTGAACAGTTTCATCTCATCACTTTTAATCAACATAGATATCCATCGCAAACACGGTCTCTTCCCTAGGACCCCACCTCCTCAGCACCCACCAAATAGCAGAGGTTATCTGTATTCATCGTTTATTTAATCAGTGTCTCTCAGGAGGCCCCTCCCACTGCAGCCGCCCAGGCATGCTTGGCATAATCCCATTCCTACTCAGAATCACCATGGAAATGAGAAGCCCCCTCTCCCTGCTTCTTGGTTAGCCTCTGGCCTTTTTCTGCCTTCTTTTGGAGTAGACAGACATCTTTACAGAGAATGCTGGTGCCTGTTTGGCTCCTATGTGTGTGTGTGTGTGAGGGTGGGTGTTTCTTTAATTGATTTAGGAATCTGCTTTTTATCTGCACACCTAATTTCTTAAAGCCCTTCCACCTGCTTTCCTGGGTGTTTTGTAGATAAGGACAGGACACAGTACAAGCAGCACTTCGGCACGTTGTCCCATGCAGGCGTTGTAGTGTCTGATGGCAGCGGGCGGGAAGGAACCCCATTAGTGCTCTTTAGCACATCCTGGTGGAACACGCCCATGGATAAAAGAGCTTCACGAGAGCCCCCCATGGGATGGCTGGCCAATATTTTTTTCATGGTGTTTACATAAGGTACCTGTTCAAAACAAAATTTACAAAGGTACAAAAAGAACATTAATGTGAGGGAACAATGCATGGGCCTACAGCACTGGTTTTGGTATCAGTCAGCTATCGGTATTGGCCGATGGCGACAGTCAGCCATTGGCTGATTATGTTACCAATGAAGCAATATTTCCTGCCGATAATTCCCTTTAAAATGGTGACCCATATGATTTTGGACACGTACTTAACAGAAAAATATCTGCTGTGTGGTATTTTAACATTGGTGAAAACGTTAGAAATGCATTTTTAACATTGCTCTGCTACAATTTTTTGAGGAGGATATACTAATAAACGTTTCAGCACAAGAAATTTGATTGCTTACCAAGGCGAGATGGTAAAGAGTACGAAGAATTTCACATCCGTCCCAGTAAAGAAGGCTGCAGACCTGCTGAGTAACGCCCACTCCATCAGTAGTGCAAACATTTGATAGCAAAAAAAATTCAGCCTAGGCAGTGTGAAATCAGAAAAGATATATAGTTCTCGGAAAATTATGGAGTTTATCGAACTTGATGATCAGCCCATCTCTCTAGTTGAGGACGATGGCTTTTCCATATCAGTGCATCACTGCCTGGGATACAATTTGGGGAAACAATTTGTGCTCACAGTGCAGGACATAGACATCACAGTATGAATATTACACAGGCACATTCACAGTCGCAGACAGTATGCCCGAAATACAAGTTTTGTACCAAATGTGTGACTAAGCAGTAAAAATAGCAAAAAAAATTATTTCGCTTGGGGAGGATGCTGGCTAAGCAAGGGTATGGCATCAGAAGAAAAAGTATACATTGTAATCAAGTTGGGCCTGGTGGCACTGTTCATTTTACTTTAGATCTGTAAACCATGGCTAGAGATGGAAGGCTTCGCAAGTCACCTTCTCAGCACATCTGATTTTGTACCGCAATGGATTCCTGTACTGTGCTGTAGTGGACTATCATAGATATAAACATCTTTTAAAATGCCTCCTCCTTGCATCCAGTGAGGCAGGAGACAAGCAGCAGTATTTATATTATAGGGGAGATGTTTTCCATAAACTAAAATTTAGCTTTGTTTACCAAAATCACCACATTCTTGTGTGTATTCATTGCCTGGTTCTTGCGCTTACATCACATTTTAGCAAGTTCAGAGTCACGCTTTGACTGCTGCGTTCAGTTTAGTTTCACGCTGTGTGTTTCAGCAGAGCCCTGGGCAAACCAGCCCTGGCTCGCTCCTTCCTGGGTCTTGTAGGTCTTGTGGTGAAGCTGTGCTTTGGTGCTCCTCTGCTGCTGGACCTGTAATTGTTTATCTCTGGCTGTAAGGGAGCTCTCTGCGTATTTGGTTGCATTACTGATGTATCTCAAGAATTCAATTAGTGGTTCATGCCATGCAAATTGTAAGGAATGAGCATTATTTATATGAAACTGGAAGACTGGACCCCAATTTATGGTGATTTGACTACTTGAAATTTTGAAAAATTGCTAATGAAGTGGTGACTTCTCCTGGCTAATTGATTCCCAGTCAGGATTATTCTGAGATGGAGTGTGTGTAGGAGAGAGCGAAAGAAGAAGCACTGCCAGGGGGTACAAAGAGTGGTCTAAAGCATTTAAGGGCCATGCGAGTGTGTTGTGCATGTTTGTGTCACTGTTTGTGTTCCCTTCTGAACTCTCTTTAGTAATAACTTTCTTCAGAATCTGGAACTTCCCCCCCCCACTACCCCCTGTTTCCCCATTAATTCCTAAACTCAGAAATTGCCAAAGTGACCAGAGAAACTCTCCAGTGTGTGGAAGGTGGGCGGGAGTTCAGAGCTGTGAGACAAAGACCTGTTTCCTGTTCAGCCATGTGGAAAAGTGGGCAGGGTGAGGGTGACGTGGGGGCTGCCAAGGGGGCGGGCCAGACTGTGCTGTTTGCTAATCACCAGTGAAACGCTGATTTTAATGGGCTGGGATTCTTGTTTAATCTATCGTCAATAAGCAATAAAACAAATAGGTGGCATGGTCTGATTAATGTGGAGCACATGGTTGTGTCAGTGACTGCAAAGTAAAAACTAAAAATGACAAAAGTCTTGTATTTTGTTTGGTTACTTATGGTTAAGGTTAGGGCTGGGTAGGGGTTAAGGGTGTCATTGTTGGGATCAGGCTTATGCCCATGGAAACAAAGGGATGATCCCCACAAACATATGTATTCATGCCTTTGAATTTATAAATTGTGTGTGTGCGTGTGTGTGTTTTTATTTTAAAAGTGAAGGTGAATAATCATCATTGTTGACGCACCACAGCACGCAGCAATGAAATGTGTCCTCTGCATTTAACCCATGTGACAACGTGACACAGCAGGGGGCAGCTATGTGAGCAGTGCTTGGGGACGGGACCTTGCTCAGAGTACCTCAGCTGTACTTGCAGGTCAGGGACTTGAACCGGCAATCTTTCAACTACACGGTTGCGTCCTTAACCACTACACCACCTGCCTGCCCCATTTGAGTAGACAAATTATAGCTTTGTTACATATGACATTATATAATATAATTTAAGATATTATATATAAATAATTGTACAGGGGTCCAAAAATATGTTTGCCAACATTCTTTGCTATCATTATCTTCACTCATTAATTTGGATGGATCATCACTAAAGCAGGCCAGGAGAAGAGGCTCCCTAGGGGATATTAGAACTTTTCAGTCTGGTTCCTACAGTCCTTCACATGTTAACAGATAAATAAGACTGATTCTGTATTATGAATTAGACTCTTTCAGACCTATTTACACATGACAGTCTCACTACAGTGTGCTCCAGGTCTTCTACCATTGCAATGATTTGTTTATGAATTCTTTTTATTTTCATGGCATGATCAGAGATGGGTATAAGTGGGCATAAGACCATGACCGTCAGATTATGGAGTTGGCAGAGTTTTCTGTCTTAAAATTTTTATAATCCACCATTAATTGGAATCCCTTGAAAAATTGGATACAGTTGGTTAGGGTTTTGTTCAGATTTTGTTTGTGTGGAGAGGGGTCTCTGACTGTCTTTGATCAACAGCCTAAGGGTACAAAAGATGACTGGCCCTGTTCTGGATGTCATGTTATAAACTTTGTCTTCTGTGTAGTTTATGTTTGGTTCTGTTATACATTCCTGTTCTAATCATATGGCTTTGACATAATGGGGACTGGCATTGCTTTGATTCCTTTTTGCCCGTGCTGCTGATTGCTCTGACTGGTGGACAGAGTGAGGAGGATAAGGGTCCTCGTGTTTCCTCTTCTGGGGCTCTTCCGACAAGGCAGCATGGGGCTGTGATGCTACAGCCAGGGCACCACATTGAATTCCACTGTTAATCTTTGGTGCTGGTAATTCATCTAAGCAGGTGGACTTATGAGAACCATGGCCACAGAAATGAAGATTTTTCACTAAGGGGTTCAGCCCTAGGGGGGTCTGGGAGGTGTTGGTGGGCATCACTCTTTAAATTCCTTGCTGTCTGCTATATATGCGTCTGTCATAGGAGAGCAAGATGGGACGGATAAATGTTCAAAATCAGGTACCGGCTTGGCACCAGCACCATGTTGGTGGAAGGGGGTTATATGATAGCTGTGACCAATGTACTGCACCAGGTAGATTGTGTGCTGTGAATGGGGGCTTTTGTTCCGTTTCTCCAGTGGTGTGGTTGCTCCGTGGGCAGCACTGTAGCTTTACCTTGGTAAGTCCTGTGTTCTGGTTTCCTTCATATACTCCAGTTTCCTCCCACAGTCTAAAAACATGTGG
>JAODKN010000002.1:25066592-25077979 GCA_026774425.1 Petrocephalus zakoni
AACTGAGTTGACTTAATTCAAAATAAAACTCAAAATAGTGAAGCATGTTGCCTTTAAATTTTGAGTTCAGTGAACAATTTTTTCACAGCGTACAAGCAACATTAATGTACCTCAGAGTCCATTTCTCTACCTTAACCATGTCAGCTGAACACACAAGTGTATATACACCAAGATGAACGTCCCATAACATTTTTGAACTCTGAGAAAACAATTTAATCCAGTATGGTTGGTCTGCTTGTTTAGGAAATATACTTTAAAAATACCAAATAGACACTGTGCACCACATTTGGTCTTCGTTTTACTGCTCTGATTTAAGCGATCATATCGCATTCGGAAAATAACATTCCCTACGAATTAACCCAATAACTGTTCTCCGGCAGAACTTAAGCCGCTAAAATTGCAAAACATTTCACTTAGTGGTGTTGGAGGAGTAACGAAGTTTCTGCGTTTTCTGTTTGTACTTTAAGCAACATAGCATATATGCGTTAAAATGGAGGCACAAGCGTTTTAGACTGAAATGTCTCTTGCCGTTTTTGCAAGGCAATGAATTTAGGGCCTGGACGAACTGAGACACTTTCTCGACAGCGACAAAACACTGTAATACATTATTTCATTCAAACAGCTGGAGTGATTTTAGTCTGCCATGGGTTGTTTCAGTTCTTGTTTTTACATTTTAATACACTTAATTTAAAAAACTGTATGGAAGATGTGTTCATGCAGGAATCTATTCTGATTCTGCAAGTATTGTCAAGTATTTGGAATACTCGTGCATTTAGATAGTTATTTTAAAATCGCACAGCATTAATCACGAATATTTGTGTTGGGGTTCTTTTTCAGACCAAGTATCTTTAATTCGGTCGCTCACCAAATTTATATCAAAATATCACTGCAGGGGATTTACGATACCTGTATTATGTATTCAGTGCATGTAGATTATTGTTGTACATTTGATATAGCGATCTTACTGCGATATTCGCTACATGCTTCGAACTGCGGATAAGCTCTAGCTGCTTATTCATATTCATTCATTAATTCATTCATCCATCCATCCATCCATCCATCCGTCTATTCATTCATTCTTTCATTCAAGTTTTCGTCCTGTCCAGGATCTTACCTTTTTTCTATGAAATGCGCCGTCTCAAATTAGGAGCTTTAGTGTGCTTTGTCATTAATATTCACTACTGAATTTAAATCTTAAAAGATGAATGACAAGAAAAAACACGGAGCTCTGCCTTTAACCAATCCCTAGAGGCATGCAGTGTACACAGTGGGACATCTTTACTGGCAAGTAACAAGAGGGGTGGCTATTTAGGTGCAAACGTTGTCCCGTCAAGTCTTACAAATGCCAAAAACGTAAACAACTCAAAGTAAATAACTCATTGCGATGTTCAAAGGAGCATAAAACGCGGATTGGGTGAACACAGCGTGGCAGGCATTTGCATATAAACTTGCGTCCTAATTCTGCTGTTTCATAGGCCTATACTTATGTAGGCCTATAATATATGCCACACATACCTTTGTCACACATAAAATAATTCACCAATACCAAACGATTCCTAATATACAAATATATGACAACGAGCGAGTTGGACGAATCAGTTAGTATTTCGTTGGTGTTAATAAATTCATCGTGGGAATTCTGAAGATGATACTTGTTTTACAGTAAAATCTCAATTTATGCTCATATGTTATCTCTATGGATATATTAATCGAGACCTTCCCACATGATACGTTATTAAATGTTAGTCTCGTTAACAGCAGAAATGAAGAAAATGTCATTTCGAGATAACAGAAGCCGAAGCAGTGGCATAAGAGAAACAACTTTTACCAGATGCATATTAAACTTAAGCATAAGACAAATATTTGACATTGTGAATGTCACGGATATTCTTTGGTTTTATGCTGAAGTCGGTTGCGGTATAGAATTGTCGTAGGTGTCGCTCGTGGTAAGGTGGCCCTGGGCAGCGCGTGACAAAGGCGTCAGAGGGACGCAACCTCGGCGGCTCACGACGTCTCGTGTGTATTGCTCTCCGTGCTCTTGTGACGATGACCAGGAATTTGTTTTACGTTATTCAAATATTAACACTTAAATGTTGTCACTCGTGCTTTTGTCTGAGCTTTGTTGTAATTTAAAGTAAATTGTTTTCCGATCACTTGTGACTGACATGGAAGTGTAAATTTATTCTTAAAAGCTCCATCGAGCTGACTTTGTTCTTTTCAGAGCACCAATAGTACCGTTGTCCGTATTACTTTCCATTACAATAGCAATGCGACACGTCCCAGGAAAAGGCTAAAGAAACCATTCTCAGACTGTTCTCTTTCCAAACCTTAGGAAGGACATGGGTATTCGCTAAAACAAGTAGAAAACTATCGAATTGTAAATTTAACTAGATACTTACAAAATCGACGGATAAGAAGTGGACGTTGCGTAAAAGAGCGCTATTTTAGTGACTTACTGCACGGGCATCGCACGACCGCGGTTGCGTGACTAGAAAAGCGCTGGGTAGTGCGTCTCTCGGTTTATCCGCATAGAGTTTGCCTGCTCGCTTAGCCAGGAAACGCTTCATGGTTTAGTAAGGGAATGCTGTAGGCTAGATTAGCAATCCGTCAGATACCAGTGTAAAGCGGAATCAGAATCAGCATTCGCGTTCTGTGTTCTGTATTCAGATCTAAGCATACATGTACATTAGAGAACAATACTGACACGCAATCATTGGATACGCACTGTATATATAAACTATGAGTAGATTCAAATGTATAAGCAAAACGTTACAACACACAATTTAAAGTTCACTTTAATTAAATGTGTTTAAACCTATCGCTGAGATCTCAGACAATCCTACTGCTTAAATAACATTATAGGTAGCGTTGCTCTTAGAAATGAACAATCAAGCCATTTAAAATATTTTAACCTTTCGTGTTATCCATCGTTTTATCGCTCTAGGAACAGGATCGCCATCTTTGGATGCCACGAAGTTGGTAGGGAAGAACTTGAACTGCTGTTCGGTAAACAGGGGAAAGCCGTTCGAGAAGAATAATTTACCACGCATGCGCAGGCCGTAAGTACGGGATCCAAATAAATTCTTTTTGTGTTTGAAATGCCTGGGATTAGCCTGAAATGATGGCAATACGCTGACATATAGTTAAATTATGGTCATGCGTCTTTAATTTGTATAGGAATTTATAACATTTTAGCTGACGCATGTTGACGTGTCAGTAAAGCATGGCAGGGCACGCTGCACATAGTTGCATAAGTGGCCATAAAACTAAGATTTTGCAGACAAATGTGTCCAACGGTACAACCGTCCACCTTTATTCGTATACTATACGTAGTGTGTCAGATTAAGTATTTTGAAATTAAGTATAAAATGCAGGAAACTAGGTGAGGTTTTACCGTTTCTTATTGTCCACACATTCTTGGGAACACTAGGTTTGGACCGTTATTCGAGAATGCAAATTAGTGCAACTATACAGTAATATTTATTGATTTTTAGCCTCTTATTCATTTTATACTGGAAAATTCTTTGTCCTATACCAACATTGAATCAAGCCTGTTAGAAGTTATACTAGTGATGTACTAGTAATGAATAATGAATAAAATCTGGGGATTCTGTTCCCGATTGGTTGACACTGTAACACTCTTCCGCTCAGTTCCACATTTATGCTTTTAACAAATATAAAAGCAAAAGCTACTTTCATCACATCTGTACAGAAGGTGGGTTTTTCCAGCTGTCTATGTAAGATCAGACGCCTCCACGTCAAGTTCGTGCGAGAACTCGACTGCCATAGTGACAGAAAAGTCCAAAAGAGGCCAGTATAGAAATGACCAGAAAACACAGTTAAAACGGCGATGGCAAAAAATAATCCACATGGGAGTTTTTCAGGTTTTTAATTTTCAATGAATTTTTATGTTCACATTTCTCCATAAATAGTCTGTGAAACAAACATATCAATGAATGATAAGGCTAGTTTCAAAAAACGTACAAGGGAGCCTTTTTTCTCTCGTTCTGCTCGTAGTAGGCCTTTCTGCGGGATCGTCGGCCTCGAACGTGGCACAGTGACACAGTTAATCAGTTAAACATTTGCTTTTCAGGAACAAGTTGATGCTTGACCCATTTCCCTAGAAAGCGTTACAACATCACACTCTAGCTGCATTTTAATCAGAAATACATTCCGATAAGTCTCCAGGGCATATAGGATTTCAAGGCTTTTAAAGTAAAACTTTGTATCTTTTTAAATTAATGTATAGAAAATAGCATATAAAACATTCAGTAATTCATATAAATAAGCTTATTTTATATATCACTTAACATGCGAGGTACCATTTCATATTTTTTTAAAGTAGTGCTGGTGGTTTGAAATCGTTTTAATATGCACAATATATTTTGCGAATGCATAATGTTCAATTCGTAAAAATAGGTTACAATGCGATGCGGTAACTCTGTGCCACGTTATCATATTTCCCTCATGGTATCTAATATTCTTCAGGCTATTATATTCATACAAACACGTTTTGTTCAAAAGCTTATTCACATAAAACAGACTAATGTTTAATCAAACCGCCCTATACCACAGGACATAACACGCTCATTTTCACAGAACTACAATTAAAACAATGCAAGCAGACATACAGGAACTTTCTGTCTTTGTATCATTAGTAATTATACTGAAAATATCAATGTTGCTGCTGTGGTTGTTAATAATCTTATTGTTCTGTTTCATTTTTTGATGCCCCTCATATCGAATTACAGACTTCCGTCTACGTAGAAATATGGTGTCTTAAGCATTTTTTCGATTGCATTTGACCCCAAAACACTGATGTATTTATGGCTCAAAACCGTGTATACGCGCATAACTGAAAACCTGTTTGTAGTACATGCAGTATAATTTACTTCGTTAGCAGTGAGTGCCGAACACTTGTGAACAATTATCGGGACTTACAGACTGTACTGGTACCAGTTGTAGGTCATCATTAGTTCGTATTTTGCCAAAATAAAGAAATATTATCATACGAACGTTTTAAATCGTCACCATGAACAACTGAGCATTACAGAACTAATTGGACTGAAGTGTAACCTTATATATGATAATATAGCATAATTAATGAATACATGTATATCCTTAAATTATAATATTATCATACAGCTGACGGTACACAGGTTATCAGTGAGGATATGTATACTGAAGTAGAGCAAATGAAAAACAAAACAGCTTTAGGCAAATCTATAATATTTAAATAATCGAGTTCTTTTAGACTCAAATAAGACACGTTATTTAAAAGCACAATCGCAATATTTGAAGGTTAAACGTACTCTTTAAAAAATTAAGCTGGTCATGACCCAAAACTGTACATAGTCTTGTTAGAAAACATTTTCATAAATATAATTTAAGTTCAGACTTTCGCTGATAATTAAATTACAAATCGATAAATATGGCATCGTGGATACGCATGTACATACTTATAAGCAAAAGGCAACTGTGTATTCACCTGTAACAATCGTATTCTAATACCGCACTTCTCCACCGGAACACGGACGTTCACAACAGATTCGACCCCATCAAACAAGCAAAATACATTCACGAATATATATAGTGATTTATTATTTTTGTTGTTCAAGTTCAAGACAAAGACTTTGGCACATTTCTTAAGACTTTATCAATTTCAACAATCGATTCAAAAGCGATTTAAAAACCCGCTTAATTATATATAATATATAAAATATTGATTCAATATTTTTTTCTAATTTATATTTTGAGAAAAATACACAAAATGAAAAATAAAATAATCTGAAATCTGAAAGTGGAGAGAGGAAACCTTTATGGTTTTAAAGAAATTCTTTTTTTTTTTTCTTCAGACTTTTCAGAAGAAAAGTCAACTTTGAAATCCTGAGAGGGACGAGGCCTGTCGGCGGACGGTCAGGGCATCACACCTCAC
This sequence comes from Petrocephalus zakoni, assembly GCA_026774425.1. Classification (NCBI taxonomy): domain Eukaryota; kingdom Metazoa; phylum Chordata; class Actinopteri; order Osteoglossiformes; family Mormyridae; genus Petrocephalus; species Petrocephalus zakoni. The sequence goes on from JAODKN010000002.1 coordinate 25,072,528, forward strand.
TATGGTCGCTCCGATTCCATTCTGTACACCTTCCTTAGAGTTTGTAAGGTCCATAAACTTACGGGCCGCACTAGAGCCCTGCTTTTTTTTTCCTTTCACACGTACCACTCATTGAAGTTAGTGGGAAGTCCGTCGCTGTGTGCCGAAGTGTTCTGCACGCCTGACTGCGGCGTTTTCGTAGGCTCCTCGGTACCAGCAGACACGAGAGCTGGTGGGGTGGAGGACTCGTATCCAGAGCTGGCAGCAGGAGACGATTCTGACCCTTGAGACTCGTGCACCTGTAGCAGTGAAGGTGGCGCATTAGTACAGCTCCATATAAACCAAAAGGCCAGTTTTTATATGACTTTCTCACAGAGGAGAGCAGAAGCAGCGCTAATGTGCGCGCCCCCGGACGGGAGGTACCTTCATGTGTTTCCTGAGAGAGCTCGGGTGTGTGTACGACTTGTCGCACACTTTGCAGATGTACGGCTTGTCCGAAGTGTGGACATGCATGTGCTTCTTCCTGTCGCTGCTGTTTGCGAAGCGTCTGTCGCAGCCCTCGAACTCGCACTTAAACGGCTTCTCACCTGTAAGAAAAAAAAGCACGTTATGTACATAAAACCCTCCCTATAACGATCGATCAGTGTTACAATGACACAAAACCCATATTAATAGGTTAGAGATAGAATTTAAATTCTCCAGCGACTGTCCTTACTTATTACGTATAGGAAATGTCAGTGGTAAATTTATTATCCTGAAATGTGGTAAATGGGAGCGCTTATAAACCGGCAGCTTTGCTAACAAAATATGCATTAAAATTTTTAATATAAGGTGAAAAACGACAAATTAGCGGGTATTATTAAGCATATGAAAAACATTATGGTACAAACAGACTATCTTGTTATAAGCAAGTGTTTACTGGATGTTTAGAGAGATGCATCATTTCGCCACACAAACTGCATCGTAATAGGCCACAAAATATCGCCCAAAATATATTTTAAACCAGAACAACTTCAAACTAAGCTTGGGCTGTGCGGCCGCTAATTATCTTAATTCTCGCATAACTCTTTGGTCACTTTACATTTCCCAACAATAGTTAGCTCGTAAATGATTTTCCCTCTATTTCGCCGAACGCCGATTAAAGGACGAACGTTAAATCATGAGAAATTACAACAAAAGCACACGAACACATTAAATACAACACACGTACTTACCTGTATGGGTTCTTTTGTGAATCTTCAGGTTCTCGGACCTTGCAAATATTTTCCCACACCCGGGGAATGGGCATGGGAAGGGTTTTTCTCCAGTATGCACTCTGATGTGATTCACAAGCTTGTATTTCGCCTTAAAGGATTTGCCTTCCCTGGGACAGTCCTCCCAGAAGCAGACGTGGCTGCTCTGCTCGGGGCCTCCGACATGCTCCATGGAGACGTGTGTCACCATCTCATGCATCGTGCTGAAAGTCCTGTCGCAGGTCTTCTTGGGTCGGCTGATCTGGTTCTCGTCTATCCACTTACAGGACAGTTCTTGCTTAATGGGCTGCCTCATATACCGAAAGAAAGCGCCCGGGCCGTGGTGCGTCGGCACGTTCATTCCCATGTTCATGTTGATTGAATGGTTATAGTTATGCAGCTGAGCAGCGCTATAAGGATCCGTTCGCGGGCTGGCGACCGGGCGGTACGGGTCAGGTCTCCCAAAAATGTCTCCGCGTAAACCCAGATGCATCTGGCTGTTGACTACATGTCCTCCTGGCGAAGCGTGGCTCACCGTTTGCTCGTGTAGTCCAGGGAATAAGATGTGCCCAGAGTTGTCGGCAATTCCAGGGGGTCCGTGCAGACCGCCCGCCGAGGCTGCAAAGATCCCATGCTGGGCACCGGTAGCTGCGGTATCCCCAATGCCAGCGCTCCGGTTTCTGAACAGGAATTCTCGGGTGGAGTTAAAGGCACCTCCGGTGTAGGAGCCCACTTGGCCGCCGTGGTGGTGTCCCAGGGCGGCAGCGTACCCGGTGGCTTGCGGAGTGAATGCAGATGTCTGGCTGGATGCTAGATCGTGAGTTACAGGGTTAAGCTTGAAAGCTGCAGAGTGGGAAGTATCTCCAAATGGACTTAGACCCAGTCCGGGATCTCGGTTGCCTATTTCGTGGTGCCTCGGAGCTCCAAAGCCCCCGACTCCAATCGTAGAGAACTGCGGACCGCTTTCGAGGAGCATAGTCATTGTGGCCAAATGACAAAAAAAAAGAGGAAAAAGAAAACAACAAAATTTAAAAATCCAGACTAGCTACTGTTGAAGTAACTTACTATTTTGTTGGGGGGGGGTTTGTTCAGGAAAGCAATGCACAACTTAAAAAGATGGAATGACAGTCCGTCTGTCAGTAAACGGGGAGACAGAAACTCCCGCAAATGGGATCCCTGCATCAGAGGATCAGACTTCCCCCGTTTCCGAGCGCGTGATGTCCTTGGACTGATAAAGTCAATCACTCACTCCTCGGAGATAAATGAGCTCGGGAGGCAGCGCCGCGACACCCAATGAGCAGCCGGCCGCGGCCTCGCCACGTGACACGCTAACGGGCCGCTAATTGGCTCGATGCGCGCTGATTGGCACAATAGAAAATTGGAAATGGCAGTTTATTCAAATGGTTGAATTCCATTGGTCAGTGGGGGCATTATTTACAGGTAAGGTTACTGGGCATTATCCGCCCCGAATAATTATGCCCCCTTTACCGGTTTAAGCATGTTAAAATGTCCCGAAACTTATAACCTAATTATAACCAGCCACGTTTAGTTCTTAAGCAGCCTCGTTTAAAATGAACTGACGGGGGTAAAAAACGAATGTTTACCAAACAGGAGTGTAACTTGTAAGGACGCGAAGACGCGCTTCCTCACTGCGCGCTCTTAGCCCCCTTTTAGCCGGCTGTGATCAAACGTTGAAAATGGTCAGAATGTGCTTATGACAAGCGGGGAGGCTCCGTTCATATTGCACGTTGAGAGCGGGCATAAAAAATGCAATGATGCCTTTAACGAGGATATATGTGTGCCGTAACGCGTGAAGAGATCCAGCACGAAAATTCGTGCTACCTGAACGCCCATTCCCCCGTGCTTCTGTTCGCCTGCCCGTCCAAAGCTTGATTTGTGAATTTGGATAATTTTATTATTTCATTGTCTTAGTATTCTATATTTGGCAGAGTTCCGAAATTCAGCTTTCTTCTGCCGCGTGGGAAGGGAGGGGGGGGGGTTTCCAAAGCACTATAGGGTGTAGGATGCTGGAATAAAAGACCCGAAAGAAAGATGGCAGTAATTGTAATATCCTGAGATTTTTTCACTGAACCAAGAAACTGCCGCTATTCAGCGACTTTCACAGAGTCGCTGCAGGAAACGCAAAATCTGATCAAGTTCAGAGACGCGCTGCGCGCTTCAAGCGGCGCTTTGTAATTCCGGCCGCTTCCCCCCATTTTGGCCCGGGACGGGGTTCGCATTCTTATTTTACAGATTCGGGGAGAAAGGGAGAAAAACCTTCCTATCACTGCACTCCGCATTCCAGCTGCAACTCCGCTGTAATTCCTCCCAGATTAGTATTATAACATGTAAGGTGAGTTAACCGAGGTATTTGCTATTGGTGTGTTTATTAAAAAAATATTTGAAATATGTAAAATGTGATGACAAATGTTTGCCATCTACTTGTTTATTTATATCTAGTTTTAAGTAGTGGGGGTACGGAATGTTTTGCCGGTGTTTTATAAATATTGCCCACAAGAAGCCTTAGCAAGGTACGTTTTTATATTCCTTTGTACTGTTCTATGCAAAAATGCTAAATAAATAGCGTGATTTGCCTTGCGATTTATTATCCGGTTATGGAAGCGTAAGTACGATAAGTACTTCATATAAATTACGGAGTCACTAATCACGCGTACCGGTCCACCAGAATCTGCCATCATAGCTGTGCGGCTTCCGCGCGGACACGGCGAGTGAGCCCGCGAGACTTTAGCCATAAATATGCCTGCAGCTGCTAAACCCTCAGATTTATGGTGACTTCCATGAACTTTCACAGCTGACAGGCAGGTAAGTTTTCTTAACTTTAGTCTTCGATATTTTATTGGCCTGTTATACCGTGGCTGCTGGGAGAGGTTATTATACTCCGTATGTTGGCACTAAAATTGTAACTTTAAAATAATTTGCGAGCATAGGCGCGTGGCCTCCGTAACAAACGCACATCATTCGCTCGGACCATCAGCTGACTGGTCTGATGTACTTGGCTTCCGAAGTTGCAGACCATCAGGCCTAGGAGGAACACTGACCTTTGGCCTCAGAAATAAGAAATGACCTTACGTGTTGTTCTAGGTTACTGTCTAAACAAAAAAAAATGTAAATCAGCTGTTGCAGGGCAAAGAGACCTCAGCATGTATTGTGGGATATAATTATACTTTATTTTCTCCCAGTCATCTTGATTTGCCTTAGTAAAAATTCCCTCAGATGCAGGGAATGTGGCAGTGCTAGAAAACAAGTGCCTGGTAACCTTTTATCCGATGCTGACAGGAGTCCAGGTGACATGTTTTATTTGCAGTAGATTCTTTTTTTGTTGTTTTTTGTTTACAGTAGAGACCTGTTTTAATACAAGGAAAGCAGTGGGGTTACGTAGAAAAGTACAGGCGGACGTTTGTTTAAATGTTGCATAATTTAATGAAAATGGGTATAAGTTAAATTATATCCTTACCTGCCATAGATTACATCGGTTCCCCCATAGAGGCATCCGCTCGGAACATAACATCATGCTTGTTTCTTCGGCCCAGCAGAGTACTTTCACTCTCCGCTCCAACAGCATGTTGGAGGCACAGTTTCTCTTACTGAAAATACAGCAGGCAGTGGTAATTCGATGAGAAGTTGTACATTTTCTGCCAAAAATGCATTTATACTTACTACCTTATCTTACCTTCAGTGGCTGACATTTTTTGGCAGTGGCCCTTAATTTAATATGGCAGTTTTTGCAAACATACTCTAAAATATGCTCTGTGTTCTTTGTTTGTGGCCCTTGATTCTTGCATTCTGTTAAAAACTCAAATGACTGCACTTTATGCAGCCGTGAGCAGTGGGTCGAACAAGACACCTTTCATGGCATTGCCTTTCCATGTGAGACACCTTCCGTGTTATATAACTTGCCTTTGACCATTTAAGAGTTCAGTTTAACTATGCACAGAATGTCTTTGTTTACTGACATGGGAGTTTCAAATGCTCAAGGAGGCTAATTAAGGATTCATACAAACACTGGCCCTGTGATTAACATTTGAGGACATTAATCTTTCTGTAGCTTCAGAGTGGCTGGCTGCTCTGTGTGCGAAGGCCTGCTTCTCCTGGCTAGGGGTGATGCCATGGTTGAGGGGTCACTTGCACACCCTATTATAAACAGTGTGCGAAGGCCTGCTTCTCCTGGCTAGGGGTGATGCCATGGTTGAGGGGTCACTTGCACACCCTATTATAAACAG
>JAODKN010000002.1:25080555-25093196 GCA_026774425.1 Petrocephalus zakoni
TATCGTGTATATGGCGACATTAATAATTTGCTAGTGGAATGGCCAATTTTTCACTCTCTGTATACACTCTCTGTGAGTCCAACTCATTTTTATACGTATTCGCTCAGCATTAATTTGTGCTAGGAAATATTTCGAATATGGTGTTAAAGCATATTCGCCCATAATGTATTTTATTAAAGGTAGATAGTTCAAGACTCGAAACATTTTGTGCAAGATTTTAAAAACATGTAAACTATAAATTACTGCATCACACGATTGTTTACCTGAAATTTAAAATTATTCTTACTGTGTGCAGTTTGAATTCACAGAAAACAGGCAGGAGCTATGCCTTGGGCACAGGATTCGCAGTCCGAGGCAAATAGGCTACATTATCTTCTCGAAATCTTAGACCACTTTAAAAAGAAATCTGAATATTTTAGCGCGCGAAAGTATCTTGTATAATGAACTTCACAAAATTTTCCATATGGATTTTTAACTAAGTTTACCGTTGCCAAGTCACCTGTATAATATTTCGTCTGTTTAAATATTTTAATTAATTAATGCTATTTTTGACGACAAACGGAGTGAAGATGGAGATTGCTGAAACGCTGTGATAAAAGGTCTGTCATTTGACGGAGACAAGTCGCGAATCGATTGAATTGCACTCGTTTTCCATTTTAAATGTCAGTCTACGTCTTATTTTAAACTACTATTTAAATGCTGTACATTTAAATGTAGGTTTGCAGAGTATGCTCTTTTCCCCGTTAGCCCATGTATTATAGTGAATAACTGCCATGATTAAATAGCGCATCTGATAAATGGGTTTGACGCCTGTACCTGTACTGTAACAGCCAGGCTTGCCAAGGTGCCCCTTAGCCTTTTGTCAGTGGCTTATGGGACTTGGGTTTCTGAGTGCGGTTTTACGGAGTCATTATATAACCAAATTAGAATATCTGATCGTTCTTTTTAGGGCAAAAAAATGCTTGAAGTGATATGGGTGTAAGAAATGTATTTAAAGAAAACGAAAAAAAAATAAAAAAAAAAGGAATTGCCCGAGTACATCGGAGGAATTTATGTAATCAAGTGGACCAAAATAAAACTTGGAGGGGATCATCATGGAAGCTAGCTAATAACAGAACACGTGGCTATATTAACCATTTATGTGAATAAACATCACTGGTATACATCACTTCTTCCATGTGCAAATGATTTTTACTAACCTCTTGCCGGCAGGATGTATGGGCGCGCGCGTTTGTGTGTTGCGAGTGTGCGCGAGGTGGATTAGGCTGCGCCCATTTTACACATCGCTAATTTTACCTGTAGCTCTATAAAATATTTTGAGTTACATTCATAAAAATGTTACATTTTTCTTAAAACTGCTTGGATCTTAGAGACGCATTATTTGAACTAATCGGGAGATATAATATTGTCTTACTTCTAAATAAAACCATCCAGTCTTGCATTATTCTTAGTGTTTTACCGACCTATTTATTTATCTTTTCTTCGAATTGAATGCAAAATGAGATTATATGACTAGGTTAATTCTTGTTACTTGGCCTTATTGGGATGTCCAGGCTAAAGTAACGAGCCTCCGTGTTCTTACTTTGAAACTTCACCGGTCCTTCTTTTCTTCTGATGCAGCGTCTGGAAGTCAAAGAGCGGCCAGATTTGGCACCGCACGCGCGGCAGATTTCAAAGCGTTTTCTCTAGGTTTTTTTTTTTTTTTTTTTTTTTTTTTTTTTAAAAGGGTGATTGAGCCGAAACAAGGGAGGCCCGTTTTTAAAAAAACCAAGACGCCAAAAAAAAAAACAGGACTCCAGCCAATCCCAAAGCGCTCTATTTTAAAAGCAGTTCTGCCCGCTGTGCTTTTATATTGAGCCACGGCCTGTTTCGGGCAGTTTTACTAGTATGCTTACTTCCACAAATCACAAGAGCAAAGTGAGCGGCATGGAACGCATACCAACTTCGAACTTAGTGCGTCTTGTTCAGCTTGCGAATTTCACACGCAGATAGTATATAGCAGGGATAAAGGGGTGGGATAGCTAGGTAAATTCTTAACATAAGATGGTTGTTTTTTTCCAATTTCACAGCCAAACTAGCAACAAAACATGTCAAGCCTGTCGAGGGTTAGTGGCTGGCCTCTCTCTCGCTCGTACCCTGGGGAGAGCAATACTGAACCCAGCGTGATGCTGCCACCTTTGGCAGGGGAGCACATAGGACACCCCACTGGCACTTCCTTAAAACTCTGCCCCGCACAAAATTTACGAGATGATCCTGAGGCAAGATACAGTGGGTATCTTGACTGTTTGGGTCCCAAATCTTCACACTCTGGATACGCCAGTCGCCACTTGCAACGCAGCCCTAGGGGTATTATCGGTGGACCAGGTCTTTCTGGAACAAGCATGTCACCAGTCACTGACCAGCTTGCACCAAGAGCAACCCAACATGAAGGCAATGTAAGGTACCGTGACCTTCCCAGCTCTAGAGAAGGCAGGAGCCATGCATTCCTCACAGCGTTCCAAGAACAGGCCCACGGCTCCTCTGACTCAACTCGGAAGCTCGGCGGTCAGATAATGGTGGGTCTGCCCGGGAACCTTCTCTCGAGAACGCACTCTTACGGCCAAGCCCTGAACAGCCCAGGGGGTCACGGTCAGCAGTTTGTCACCCAGTTCTTGAGTCTCTACAAGCCTCTCAATATGGCCATACATGGAGGAAGTGACTCTCTTCTTAGGTACTCCAGGGAGAGCCTGACGCGTGACTTGGTCTGCAGGTGGAGGGGCGGCCAACAGGGGGCTGGGATGCAACCCTGCATGAGGACCTTTGCGAGCATGTATGAACTGGTGACACACGTGAGCGTGGAGCACGTCGGAGGATCGGACCAGTCCGAGTACATTTGCCACTGGGAGAGCTGCTCTAGGCTAGGAAAGCCCTTCAAGGCCAAATACAAACTGGTGAATCACGTCAGAGTCCACACTGGAGAAAAGCCTTTCCCATGCCCCTTTCAGGGCTGCGAGAAAGTCTTTGCCAGGTCAGAGAACCTCAAGATCCACAAGAGAACTCACACAGGTCGGTAACGATACTGCTACAGCCATTTATCAGGAGTGCCTCTTAAAAATCATACTGTGTTTGGTTTTCTGGTCGACAGCAATATTATTTAATTTTTGAACTGTATTAAATTAAAAAATACAATTTCTTGAAGGGGGATTAATTATATAAATGCACTTAGTAGCTCATCACTCTAATGCAACAAAATCTGATCTTTACGGTTAGAAAATGTAAATAGTATATATTAGCTTGAATATTGGTAAATTAGAAATGTATTTTATGGCCAGATTATGGATTTTTATAAACTTACATGTCGAAGTTTTAGTATGTGTTCAGAAATGAATTTGCATTCGCTAGTTACAAAAAATATTAAAAATGCTTACGCAGTCGGCATGGGACTGAATGTACCCTTAATCAGTACGGTGTTGACTTGGGATAAAATCATTCCATTTTCAAGGATTTAAGAACGGGTTAGGAAGCATTAACCTACAATGTTCAAGATTTTTGTTATGGCATTCACTATTCTTGACTAAATAACAACTATTAAAAACTTCAATATTGACTATTATTTGCCGAAGCTACCGGATGGCGTTATCCGGATGCTTTTATCCGCAGCTGAGTTCTGTTTTGTTGTTTAATTATTACCAGCTGTATAACGAAAAGTCACGACATTATACATGACATATATAACCAAAACGTAGCCAGGAGAAGGTGGGATGTCTACCCCGTAATATTTAATTTGATTCCATTCGTCCCTCTAAAAAATAGAACTTTTCATTTAAATTAAGTGCTGCCCCCCACCATACGAAACTCTCCTGCGCCATTCTATATATTGACACAAATTGTCATTTTCAACGAAAACATAGCGAGAATCCATCATATGACCTACTTTCAAAGTCCCTATATATTTGTTTATAAGTCACAGTTTTTGGTACCAATGTGTAACTTGGCTTTGTGTGGATATATGCAGTATTTTCACCCTCATCTCCACACCATTGCGTGCCGACGATGAGTAAGGCGCTCTTTCCGCACACTCATGGCTTGAGACTGACAGCATAAGAAGTGTCCGACTTCGGTCCCCTCCCTTCGGCAGAGTTATAAAATAAATAAATAAAGGCCGGGACACCGGGGAGCTGTGACGTAGCTGCACGCCCCGGAATCCTGCGGGAAGCTCCCGCTGTTCTGAGGAGCAGCGCGCAGTCTGAAGCGCGCTTTCCTTACAGTCTCACGTCGTGCACGTAGGGGGATCTTTAAGAATGGCTTTTCATGTGTGAAGAACTAAATTATTGTAGATAAGGCGCTTTCGTTATCGCCAGTATAAATTGCAAACTAGTATTCCACAATTTAATTACATTACGACTACAAATAGCTGCTGTTGCAAAATATAATAATATAAATATAATATGAAATTTGTACATTTAAACTATGCAGAAATGCGAACCTTTATTTTAGAATTATTACTTTTGTCTTTTGCACAATTGACAGTAGATTTAGTCATGTTCACATTCATCCTAGTAAATATTGATTTTATGATCCGCAGAAATTCATTATAGGCATATCTGATTTAATATATCTGATATAATTTTGGGGGGGGGCGACTGGGAATGAATGACCGGCTCATAATTTCAGACCCTGGAATTTAATGACACCGTAAAAAAAAATGCGTGCACGTCCTGGACGATGCGTGCATTCAGTGGAAGGAGGCTGGCTGGCAGTATATAGATAGTCGTGTGAACAATGAACAATTTAAGCAAAGAGCTCCGCAAAGCCCTCGCGTGAAAATTACCGGGAGATGTCGCGAGGAGCTCAGCCAGGTCTATTTTACTGTCTGACAATTATGAATCAGTCAATAGTACTTAGAAAATAACAAATGGACAAAACGCACGTCATGTCGTTATATCCCGGGCTTTTCTTATATGTGCATCAGTAGAGCCGTCTTCTTCGCATAACACGCAGTCATGTCTCCCCCACCCCCCTGTTTACATTTAGGTGAAAAGCCCTTTAAATGTGGGATTGGTGGCTGCAGCCGCAGATTTGCTAACAGCAGTGACCGGAAGAAGCACTCCCACGTGCACTCCAGTGATAAGCCCTACGTGTGTAAAGTCAGAGGGTGTGAGAAGCGTTACACTCATCCAAGCTCACTCCGCAAGCACACCAAGCTGCATGTCAAGGGCTACGTGGCCAGAAGTGGCGGGGGGAGTGGGGAAGAGAGCCCTGGCAATGTCAGGCTGTCCCACCAGACGGATCGCCGAGGCGTTTCTGCTTCCGAAGGTGTCCCGTCCATCTCACGGTCCTTGCGAGGCTCGCTGTCACCCGAACCGAGAAATGGCCCGAGCTTCTATACATTCGACCGACGCTTGGGCTATTCAGTGGAAAGGTCCCAACCGCTGCTGGAGCCCGTGCTGCTGCAGAGCGGCGATTTTAGGACTGATTCAGGCCAATATAGCTCCAACCACCCGACCCACATCGGTGCCCAGAGTAACAGGACTGTTCACGGGTGCACTTTCCAAAAAAGTGTCGCAAACGGGTGGTACCCTCGTCAGAATGGCTCAGTGGCCCTCTCAAAGCAGGGGAACGATGATGTCTGAATCTTCACTATAATCTTAATAACACTCTGTGTCATTTGTTTTTAGTATGGTTTCGAAATGTACGGATGTCTGTAAAGCTTGACAGAGTAATAAAATGGGCGCTTCGCTTTTTAACTATGCTCTTATTTAATCTTTGTGTTTTAATGTGACTTAATGTCGTGCAATCTGGGACTGACAAGCTTTAAATCGTGCATATTACTCTATTTTCGGCTCATAATGAGGCGTTTGTGAAAGTTCATGGGCAGCTTTTAATCCCCTTCCCCGTCATATGCAGAAATAGAAGCCCTTCCTTTCTCTCGGCGTTTGCGTTTGTTTTTAACTCGTTTGTAGCGCAATGCTTGTTAATGCCTTTCACGTTTAGCTTTTATACTTAAATTACGAAACGATTATAATAGACTTCTTTCCTGTAAGAGTTTGAATGTTTGTTGAAGACGTATACCGCAGTCATGTGTAATTGTGTGGTATGCAGAATAGTGCCATTAATTATGGTTTAATATGGACCTATATTAATTCGACCAATATTAAGGCGGCTTCGTACTGAAAGAAAGGTTCACTTTAACATTTGAAACGGGTTTGTCTAGATTTTTTATGGGAAAAAAACTGCGGAGCCCAATATACAATGTAACTCGTGAAGAGTGAAATGCAGATATAATGATATTGTGTGTAATTTAATTCAAAATATTGAAATGTATAATAAATGGAGCTATTTGAAGCGTTTCTGTGTATTTATGTTTTTAAAGCAGTATCACCTGTTGGAGTGCGTATGCATCGTTGTGTTGAGCCTTGATCTGTATGGGTTTCCGTGCTGTCTTTGCACAGTGTGCATGTGCGCACCAGCGCCTTCGACACACAAGGATCCGCGTGGAATGTGTGTGCAGGATGCTAGTGTGCAGTAAGTTAGCGCACTTGCACCACTGAGGCCCGCCCTTTTCATCCAGCCTGTTTGTATTGATGTGCATAGTGTCTTTGACTCAAAAGTAGCTACCGTCTTCATGGTAAGAAATGATATTTAATTAATATACTGTATATACTGTACTATTAATTATGCATATAATATTTCATTAAAGTGTCTGTATTCCCTTTGATCGGACCGGTTATGATTAAAACCCAATGTGTTACATCAGGCACGTCTGGAAGCCCACGTTCCCTCTTTATTCCAACATTGTTAGATTTTGCGGAACTTAAATCCAAACTTCCTGGAATCACCTTGCCATCTAAATGAAATTAAATAGTTTGTCTGAAAGCCAGTCGTTTTGCCTTGGCGAATACACTCCGGCCCACGAAGCTTACTTGATAGGCATACAGTTATAAAGAAAGATTAATGTAATACCGCAGTTGAGTGCGACGTGTTAAAATGAGACATTAATAAATATTAAAATCATTTATTATTGTGTTTTATGTGTTGACGTTTCCAAAGGGCACATAGCTGAAAGCTACGGTATGAACATGAAACTATTTATGCCTATATAACGACTGGAAAACAATTTGACGGTAGCTCGAATAAAGACAAGTCTAGCCTCGACATTTACTCAGACGGAAAACTCGGGACACCATTGATCAACTTTTTGGACTAGGGTGCAGTCATAAAAGTACATTGCGCACGTTCTTTCCTTAGTAGGGATCTACTGGAATATTAGATAAATCGGGTTATTTTATGAGGGAACAACTCGGTCCTGCTGGAGGGAGACAGTCTTGCGTGTTTTACACATTTTGTAATTTCATTTTGTAAATTGAAGCTTTGATAGTGTGCTGGATTTTCCAGTGGCGTGCAAATATGTTTTAATAACGAATCCCGGGCCCACTGACCAGCGGCAGCGAAAGTGAAAATGGGCTGCAGAGTGCGGATCAGAGGGCCACCTGCTCGACATTATGCGGGGTCTCACGGGCGGCTCAGCACCCAGCCAGGGATAATTCCCTGCAATGCTATTATGTCGATCGTTTTATTAGTGACCAAAAGACGACTTTGAACCGTGAACCCGATACTTCTAAATGACGAAGTACAGAAAATGAGTCAGACTAAAATGTAAAAAAGCAACTTTCCTGACATTTACGTGATCTTACTTAAGATATAAGCTAATGTAATCTCAAGTTGTCAGTGGTGGAAAATTACTCAATTTTCAGGCTTAAGTAGGCCTAAAAGTACAGGTATCACACCAAAATGTTACTCAAGTTAAAGTAAAAAAGTAAAATACTACTCAAGTAAAACTAAAAAATACTTGGTACTGAGTAAAAAGTACTATACATTCAACTATATTTAGCTTACAAAAAATGCGGTCTATCCTTTTAGACTCACCCGAGACAGGTGAGAATGTAGCATTGTGAGCTATAGTCCAGCCCAATATGGAAATCTCAGTCCCATATTTCATTTTTATTCAGAAAATAACGTAACGACTTTTTATTCTGAGGTAAACGAAAGATCGATTGATGGGCTGGATCTGGTGATAAACTGTAAATATTTCCCAGGCCGGTACTTTTAGACCTCTTATAAGTAGCTAATGAGCCGACTGCAACCCCGGTCCTCCCCTACGGAAAATGGCTGATGGTCCAATGCAGACATCGCCATTATTGCAGTAGTATCTTTGGTGCTACTTATTGGTTAAATATCGGCTATGTTAACCGATATATCGTGCATCTCTGCATGTTTGTTCTGTCTCCATGAAGACCATGTAGGCCCAATGCATACGAATCAATAATAATATTAATCACGAAAGAGAAACAAACAAATAAAATGTACAAGAATTATAGGAGAAAATCCTGATCTTGATTCTGAGTGGGAAAAAAATCGTGAATCATATTTTATCCAGATTCATGCAGCCATGATTCAGGTGCTCTGTATGCAATGTTTTTTTTTTTTTTAATCTTTTTTGTTTTGTTACTGGGTGAGTGACGATGGTCTTGCAGAATGTATCTGAGTAAAAAGTCGTTATTTGGCTCTGAAATGTAGCGAATTGAAGTAAAATTAGCAACAACTTTAAATCCTCAAGGGACAAATCCGGAAAAAATACTTAAGTACGGTAACGAAGTATTTGTACTTCGTTACTTTACACCTCTGTAAGTGATTTATGTAACTGGAAAAAATCAGTTCGTAAACCTGTGAAACGGCCATGTTAGTGTATTGGTGTATCATCTAATCAATTAAATGAATTATATAATGATGTTATATATAATTAGGATACATACTAGTTACAAATATAAAATTATTATTATTACATTATTATTATTATTATTATTACAATTATTATTATTAACAGCAAGAACAATAATAATAATCGTTATTTGAAGATGTATTCAGGAATTCTGTTGAATGTTAGTAAAATCCAATTTTGTGATTTCATTTAACACTATGTACATGCAGTATGTTAGTTTATCTAATGCACCAGCATTTTTATTGATGAGGATGGGTTCAGGTATTTTCATTGAGAATGTTGGAGGTGGTGGTACCTCCATGATATTGAGACCTTTACTGTACGTATTAATGATGTGTAACGTTGGCTTCTCACTGGTTGTTACTTCCTAAACACAGATTTCATGGTCAGTATTATTTAAGCTGTCGGTGACCTGTTATTACATTTTGTTGGTAATTTTACTGGGTCTCTACTCTCCAACCTCTGACCCCCCCCGCCGGTATCCCAGAATATTGTCTCTCAGTACTCATTACTTGACAGGGTGACAGTGAAGCCCATATTATAGTAACCTTTAGTTGAGTGTACTGTACTGTTATTCATGCTTGTGTTTACTCAGTGGACATATTAGTGCATGTTAAACGGTATAGTTATCCTGTCCAGGGTGTACCTCTGTCCTGTGCTGCCTGGGACAGGCTCCAGGTTCCCATGGCCCTGGCCAGTATACGCCAGTACAGGCAGATCTTACACACAATGGGCCGGTGTGTATGCAGGTGCTTGGGATAACCTTTAGGTCGGCTGTTGAAACCCAGGTGTGAGGACTCTTCAGCCAATTAGCCCTCTAATTAGTAATCTAATTAGGGAGTTGAAGTGAAAACCCACATACTTAATGGTCCTCTTTGGATAAGACTGGCTACCCCAGTTGGATGTATGGATGGATGGATGGAAGACTTTAGACAGAACTAAAGACTGTTTCTCGTGAACCGTTAGTGAACAGGTTGTTTCATTCTCAAACAAACAACACGATAACCTTTGGGACACAACCAAAGTCAAAAAGTCGATATACAAAATGCTGCTTTTAAAGTTATTTCGTAGAAACTGCAGACAGCAGTCAACACACAAAATGGCACAGATGCGAAGGACTTTGTTCACCTTCTGGGTCCTTGAATGTAAAGCTCTGGTGTGGTTGTTTGGCCCCGGAGACTCTGCACTGGCGCGAGTGCAGCGGCAAGCTGCCATGGGACCAGGGCCAGGAACCATTTACCCATTTCTATATTTTTGCTCATCTGGTTACGGGAACGATTTGCTGCTGCTGCCGAGGACAGTGATGTGCCAGTGATGTGCCAGTGTTTGAGAGCCCGGCATTAGTGTCAGGAGGCTGAGCTGCTGTTTCCTCTCCGCCGCGGTTTTCCTGACTGATGGGTTGGGGTGTGTGCCAGTACAGCCGTGCGCTGACTAACCGTACAGCCCCCTGCGCTTTCCCCTCATCTTCAGCGTGAGATGACTAAACCCCTCTTTTCCCCTCCGGCCGGCGTACGCCCTTCCTGCACTGCTCTCTGCCTAGCAACAGGAGCTGCTGGGCCATGTACCGCTGCAGTTTACAGGGCTTTGGTGCCTCTGACGCCGCCCATCCACGCATAAATGGCACCGTACCCTGTGCACGTCCCTCCTCACTAGCTGTGCTCAGCTTCATTGTCTGACAGTCACACTGAGGCATGCCCACCTTGGCATCAACTACAGCTGTATTTGTTTGGTGTGACATTTCTCATAGTTGTGGGGGGGGGGGGGGGTGTGTGGAATAGGGGCTCTCATTCTCCCAGCCCTCCCCAGGTCAGGCCAGCAGTGTGTCCCCTCTTCTCCTTTTCATTTACCACAGCCCCATTTCTCACTTTATCCTCTCCTCGTTCTCTTTTCGGGAGTATGTTCGCTTCCCTAATCCCATGGGTGGTCCCAATGAATCATTTACTCCCACCTTTGTCCTTACAGACTGCGGTCTATGTGAACAAGTCCTTCATCCTGGACCGACAGCAGCTCCCATGCTGCCCCTCCCCCCCCCCAGTGCCCACTGTCTAATGAGCCACCACTGCATGCCACATTTATTCTGAGCTTCCTTGAACCCTTTTGTCGTTTCTCATGTTCTTCAAATTATTTTAAATCTATATCTGACAACTTGACATGCCTAAAAAATCCACCAAATTAACATGGATGCAGTGTTATAGTGTGCATTGCGATATATTTTTATGTTGGGACAATGTTTTTTTGGGGGGGGGGGGGGATGAGTGTAAAAAACAGGGTCACACGAAAGCAGCACACAGACTAGGGGTTGCACACCCAGCCTCCTAACCCCCCCCCCCCCCTGTCATGTGAACTCATTCCACTTACATGTCAGATTACAGCTTACATTCCAATGTAAATATAACCTGAGTTAAACACAAGAGACACGGCGGTCCCCCACCGTGTGGCAGGAGCAGGAAGCGAAATCAGCCCCCCCCCCCAGTGCTCCCTCCATTCTCTGTCTCTTTTGAAGCATTTGAGGGCTTCCAAATCCTCCCAGTAGACGCAGACAGCTTCTCTTTATTTTCCACACTTCCTCAAACCGCACCAAAGATCTCTGACAGTTTTTGATGATTTGCTGCATGTGCGGCTGGGGAGATGCAGTCTCTCTCGCCCCACTGTTAGCAGGGGAATATTTGGATGCTGGGCCTCAGCTGGGAGCAGGGGACTTGGACACAAGGACAGAGCCCCTGTGTCTCATAGTCCTGAGGTCGCAGCTTCCACACTACAGCCTACGGGGGCCCTGGAAGTAGCCACCAGGACTAGGAGTTGTAGGTAGTTTGAATTCAACCAGCATTGTTGGCTCTGGTCAGACCATTACCTTGGGAGCTAGAGCTGGATCTTAAGGTGTTCCATGCCTCTGTGCCTTGCTGTAAGTACTGCACCATCTCAGCCGCCTGTTGTCTCCCTGGCATCGCATTTCAATTAACAGTTTGCATCTGCTGCATGACAATGACTTTATTTTTTTCTTCAAATGAAATCTTTAAAACTGTTCTTTTGAAGGAGAGCTGAGATGCAGAAGCACATTGATCCAGCATATTTCAAAGCAGCATGCAGTCAAAAGGTCTCAGTTTATCGGAAGCTGGTAGCGTACTAACTTGGGGTGAAGGGTTTCGTGTAGTCAAGCCTTTGAACTTAAAATGTGAGAGGAAACCACCACTTTTAATTATCTGCATTTCCTGCATGCAGTTTTCCTGACATTCCAGATCAGGAGTGACCTTGTTGAATGAATGTGGGTGTATGTAGTCACTAGAGCAAACTGGCCTCAAGTGATCCGAAAAGCAACACACCAGTAAACAGTGGTGGTAAATGTGTGGCGTCCCTGCAAACAGTGTTCACATCAGGTCGTTATTACATTAATATAGTTCTATCTTGTAATGGGACACTTGATGACATATTTATTGCCAAAAGTATTGGGACACCCCTCCAAATCCAATCACTTTCATGGTCATAAGTATATAAAATCAAGCACCTAGGCATGCAGAATGCTTCTACAAACATTTGTGAAAGAATGGGTCACTCTCAGGAGCTCAGTGAATTCAAGGTGCCGTGACAGGATGCCACCTGGGCAATAAGTGCATTCGTGAAGTTTTCTTCACTACTAAATATTCCCTGGTCAACTGTTAGTGGTATTATAACAAAGTGGAAGCAGTTGGTAACAGCAGCAACCCAGCCACAAAGTGGTAAGCCGTGTAAAATCACAGGGCGGGGACAGTGCATGCTGAGGCGCACAGTGTGCAGAAGGCACCAACTTTCTGCTGAGTCAATAGCTACACACCTCCAAACTTCCTGTGGCCTTCCGATTAGCTCAATAACAGTGCGTAGAGAGCTTCATGGAATGGGTTTGCATGGC
>JAODKN010000002.1:25093296-25110957 GCA_026774425.1 Petrocephalus zakoni
TCTAAGTGTCCTAACTGTCCAAACCAACTCTCCCTAGAATGAGCAATAGGGAATTGTGGGGACAGACGACGGATCGGATCAGTTTGTTGTCCTAACTCGACACCTAGGCAATGACCCACTGAGACAGTTGAAGATAGATGGGTGGGAGGTATCCTTCCTCATAGACACGAGGAATTGAAATTATATTTAAATCCAAGATTATGCACAGAGATCTCAGCCTATGGTAGATTTGACAAGTGCACTGGGACTGACAGACAAACTGACTTGGACACCTAAGACAGGGGATGCCTTGGTTGATTTGAAACAGACCTTAATGTCAGCCCCAGCATTAGGAATTTCGTACTGAAAAAAAGCCTTTTGCACAATATCTAGATGAAAAGAGAGGCTTCATGACCTCTGTGTTGATCCAGTATCATGGGGGAAGGTGCCGACCTGTCGCTTACTACTTACACGCGGCTAGACTCAGTGGCCAGGGCACTGCCACCCTGTCTATGGGCTGTAGCTGCTGCAGCTGAGGCAGTGATGGCAAGCAGACCTGGTACGACACTGAGTCTCCCATGCGGTCCACGCAATCATGACGCAGGCTAGTGTAACTAATGTAACACTAGAACGTTGCTCTGCCCTGAATCCCACGACTCTGATGCCTACGGAGGCTGATGGAGAGCCCCATGACCGCCTGCAGGTGATTGACTATGTCAGCAGGCCACGACCGGACCTGTCTGATGTCCCCTTGGAGGAAGGCCTCTCCCTATTTATCGATGGGTGTTCGTTGCGACTGGAGGATGGATCACCCGCCACATCCTACGCAGAATGGATCACTGGTGGATGGAGGTCGATTGCCCAGAAACTGGTCTGCTCAGGCGGCTGAACTGTTTGCTTTACAGCAGGCCTGCAGGCTATCAGAGGAACAGAAAGTGACTGTGTATACAGACTCAAGATACACCTTTGGGGTGTGCCATGACCATGGTGCTCTGTGGAAACAGAGGGGTCGAGCTCGGGGAAGCCCATACAACATTACTGGTTGGTGCAAGAACTTTTGGAAGCCATCATGTTGCCCAGAGAGGTAGAAATAATTAAATGTCAAGTCCACACTAATCAGACTGATGAGGTCAGCCGGGGAAATGATTTTGCTGAACCAATGGGCTAAGAGCTTAGCTGGAGATCCTACTTGGTCTGAGGACAGAGCTAGGGTGTTAATGTTGGCTGGCGATCTTTGTCTTGAAAATGACTTCCTTTTGATTAAGACAGGTGCAACAGAGGAGGAACTCCGTGGATGGAAATGGAACAGGGCAAGGTGTGATGCAGACGGGGTGTGGAGACACTGTGGGACTAACCAACCTTATCTCCCTAGGTCTGCTTATCTAGGAATGGCCAGCGCTGTTCATGCCCTCGATCATGTGTCTTGGGATGGGATGGCGGGGGTGGTCACCCATGTATGGCATGCACCAGGATTCGCCAGTGAAGCAGCCTGATTCTGCAGGAACTGCACTGTGTGCATGAAATATAACGTGGGGAAGGGTGTCCCAAGAGAATCCTCAGTGACCCCCTGTCCTCAACGGCCATTTGAACAGCTACAGATGGATTTCATTGAATTGACACCTTACCAAGGTTACTGCTTAGTTGTAACTGACTAGTTCACTAGACGAGTGGAGGCGTTCCCATGCTGACACCAGGATGCTGCTTCGGTGGCAAAGAATTTGCTCAAGGAAGTGATTCCGAGATGGGGTGGCCCTAGACGGGTGCTTTGTCTAATCTGAATTGATTAATTGAATGGGATAGATTAAATGGAAATACATAAATGCAACTGATGGCGACTAGCTGTCTGTCCCTGGGCCTGTCCCTGGGCCTAGGGGGTGTATGAGATCACCACCTCTGAGGCTGTCACACTTGTCATTTAATCCAATAGGGTATAAGAATTCCCCATTAGGTGGGGTTTATGAAATTGTATAAGAATCAAGCTTTTACTTCTGTATAGGGGTCCACTTCTTAAAGACGGAAATACTCTGTTTCTTTGTTGTCAACCCCGGGCACGCCCTGCTTTAATAAAGAAATTTTAAGTCCTGTCAGGTTAATTTGCTTCAAACTTAGTGCTAATCAGAACTCAGAGAAATAATAGCAAGCGAAATATTTTTCTTCCACAAAGCTCTGTTTATTCAAGCGAGACACTGTGAGAGGATGCATTGTGACATTTCCTCATTACTAAATATTCCAGTCAACTGTCAGTGGTATTATAACAAAGTGGAAGCAGTTGGTAACAACAGCAACCCAGCCACCAAGTGGTAAGCCGTGTAAAAGCACAGAGAGGGGACAGTGCATGCTGAGGCGCACAGTGTGCAGAAGGCACCAACTTTCTGCTGAGTCAATAGCTACAGACCTCCAAACTTCCTGTGGCCTTCCGATTAGCTCAATAACAGTGCGTAGAGAGCTTCATGGAATGGGTTTGCATGGCCGAGCAGCTGCATCCAAGCCTTACATCACCAAGTGCAGTGCACAGCGCCGGATGCAGTGGTGTAAAGCACACCGCCATGGGACTCTGGAGCAGTGGAGACGTGTCGTCTGCAGTGACGAATCACGCTTCTCTGTCTGGTAATCTGACGGACCGGTCTGGGTTTGGCAGTTGCCAGGAGAACGGTACTTTCCTGACTGCATTGTGCCAAGTGTAAAGTTTGGTGGAGGGGGGATTATGGTGTGGGGTTGTTTTTCAGGGGTTGGGCTTGGCCCGTTAGCTTCAGTGAAAGGGACTCTTAATGCTTCAGCATGCAAAGCCATTTTGGATAATTTCATGCTCCCAACTTCGCGGGAACAGTTTGGGGATGGCCCCTTCCTGTTCCTACATGACTGCAGCACCAGAGTAGTTTGGTGTGGAGGAATTTGACTGGCATGCACAGAGCTCTGACCTCAACTTGATAGAACACCTCTGGGATGGATTAGAGCAAAGACTGCAAGCCAGGCCTTCTCTTCTAACATCAGTGCCTGACCTCACTGATGCTTTCTATGAAGAATGGTCAAAAATTCCCATAAACACACTCCTAAACCTTGTGGAAAGGCGTCCCAGGAGAGTTGAAACTGTTATAGTTGCAAAGGGTGGGCCAATTCCATATTAAAGCCTATGGATCAAGAATGGGATGTCATTAGTTCATGTGTGTGTAAAAGCAGGCGTCCCAATACTTTTGGCAGTATGGTATACAGTAGAATTTAATCCCTGTTGTTGTTGTGTACGGTTGCTGCGAGGTCGTTTTGCTTCATGAAAGTGTGTTGCGAGAGCAGTGTTCCTAGGTTCTGGAGACCTTGCAGTTGGGATGGGTATCCTGTGATACTGCAGTGCTAACTACGGACAGCTATAGCAATGTGTGTAACCCAGTATGATGATTATATTAACCTGTACTGCACTGGCACTTATTGCTACATTTAGATAAATCTGCAATACACACTAAGCCTGATGGTCCTGGTCACAGAAGGGGACACTGACGGTGCTGGTCACAGAAGGGGACACTGATGGTCCTGGTCACGGAAGGGGACACTGACGGTGCTGGTCACAGAAGGGGACACTGATGGTGCTGATCACAGAAGGGGACACTGACGGTGCTGGTCACAGAAAGGGTCACAGAAGGGGACACTGACGGTGCTGGTCACAGAAGGGGTCACAGAAGGGGACACTGATTGTGCTGATCACAGAAGGGGACACTGATGGTCCTGGTCACAGAATGGGACACTGACGATCCTGGTTGAGCAACATCACTAATGACTCCAAACGCTGCCAACACCATATGTGTGGTCAGTCTTAAAAAAACACTATTAGTATTTAAACTCAGCTTTTATAGTGTCCTGGTTTTTTCAGATTCTAAGCAATTTTTTTGTTTAAAAAAAGAAAAACAATAACAACTATTGACAATAATGTGGTTTTGATGGAGTAAAACAGACTGTTAATTAAAGCTCTTTTCTCACCAAATCATTCTCTTAATCACAGCTGTTTCTTTCAGATCTGCTGTTATTAATGCATATTTTACTCTGTTTATTTTTCTCCCTTTTATTCATTATTTCAAAGGTCTCTTTGACCTAAATATTGTATTGCGCAAAAAAAATACAAGAGTAATGACTGTACAACTTCAATTAAACATTAAGTTCATAAGCTAGTAATGAGAATGAAGATGTAAGGCAGAATCCCAAAGAAGAAGACACTAGGGTGTGCAGACCCCAGTCAGATGAAAGACAACGGCTTTCCCTTAATAAATATCCAGATTTATATAAATCTTTCTCAACATACTGGAATTAAGTTGTCTGTTGGGAAGGTAACAGGTAATGACAATGACCATATGGAGGTGGTGTGCTCGATGGCAACAATGAAGAACTCACCTCAGGAGACCAACTGGATGTGAAAGAAACTGGAAGTGAGAACGCTGCTTCTGCTTTCATAGGCACCGAAATGGCTTTTAAAGGGCTCCGGCACGCAGACAAGTTATCGCAATAAGAAATAAACTTGTATTAAAATTCCATCTCTAATTGGATAGATGAAAGAAGCAATTAGTTACAGGATGGCTTTTCTTCATCCTTCTCTTCATTTGGTAATAGGAGGAAAACACGCTGTTTTCACATGCCCCTTTGATTTATTTTTACACTGAGATAAATAAATTGTATTTATTTTTCCTAGATGATACTGTCTTTTGATCTTCTATATCCATATGTTTGCAAAAACAGCAGTGAAAAACTGAAATTATGGGGACACTACAATGATAAGTTCAATGAAACTGTGCACAGTGGAGACATGGTGCCTTTTTGAGGACAGAGGGGTTTTGCAACAGAATTAAATGTAAAAAAGAAGTTTCAATATCCATCTGTCAACCGACTATCAGTGGGGGAGGGGTGAGAGCCTTTCCTAGACACATTGCTGGGATACACCTCACACTGTTCAATGCGGGGCACATACATGCACAATATGGGCAAATTCGAGGCCGCCTAGCTGCATGTCTTTATAGCAGAGGAAGTCCACATGATTAGGGGAGCACGCAAATCCCACACACAGTGCCGAGAGGGCAATCAAACCTCCAGCTCTGTCGGCATCAGGCAACTGGGCTACCCACTAAACCACCATGCTGCACATAGCTGTGGTATCACAATATTACAGCACATAGGTGATAGGTCATAACTTATAATGTATGTCTGTTATGATATTAACAAAACCAAACAATTTTGTTTCTGTATATAAACTTTTATTTAATGTCATTTTCGCATTTCCATAGCAGGTACCAATCAGAACATTAAGCTCAGATCACAATCAGAATCAACTTTATTTGGCAATTATATGAAGACATACATGTGTTATTGGCTCAATAAGAAAAAAAAAAACGCAGCATGACCGAGCAGTGCATTAATGGCCATTACACATTCACCCCACTTGTCATACAACGAAACATTTTGGAAATCAGAAATAACTAACAAGGAAGAGACTGATTTGTGGCCCACAGCACATGATGACTGGAGAATGGAAGCCAGGATGCACCAAGAAGGTAAACTTAACAACTTACAAGAAAATCACACGCTTAAACCAGCCAGTCTCGGAGAGTCAAGAGAGCCAGATGACTCCGGTCTCTTTTCTGACACACAGCCAAGGATGTTATGTATTTTTAACAAAAGCCAGTACAGGTGAGTAAAGGCGGTGGTCCCCAGACCTGGCCCCGCCCCCAAAACATCCATACTCTCCATGTCTGACTGATACAAACCAGGAATTGGTGTGTAACCTTGCATATGTACACATGCACACAGGCACCCCTGTCAGCCAGCAGTACTGTGGGAAACACTGGGTATAAATTAAGCGTGTGGTGGAAATCAGAATGAAATCAGAACCACAATACCTCCCCCCAAACCCCAACCTGCTGCCACAGGTGCAGCCTGGCACCTGTTCAGCTGTCATTATGTTACAAAGTAATTTTTCATTAAAAAAACACTAACATGTAAATAACAAAATTATTAATCAAAGCTAGGACAAGCTGTATATTTTGTAAATATTATACATTACTGGGGCTGTAACAGTATATTCATTCGTCATGTACTGTTACTATGTATTTGTATTTTAATTAAATACATTTTCTCACACCAGTATTTTGTAATTATATATTTTGCTATATTTTATGAGGAAATATTCCTAATTTGTAACAAGATATTTTGATGTATTTGTGCCTATCTCTGCCAAACATGCCTTACTTGTTCAGTCCTTTTCTACCATCATGAACATTTAACATGCTAACTGAGGCCTGTAGAGTCTGAGATGGAGCTCTTCGGTTTTTTGCAGTTGTATGGTCTGACCTTGGGGTGACATCCCAGCAAACTGAATGTTTTCTACCAGTGAATAATCTTTATCAAAGTAGAATAATGGACTTCAAATTGTTTGTAAATGGCTTTATAACCCCTCTCAGATTGATAGGCAGCAATAATTGCTTCTCTAAGATCATTGTTGATGTTTCTCCTCCTTGGCACTGTGCTAATACATACCTGAATGCTCCAGACCAGCAACCTGCCAAAATTTCTGCTTTAAGCCACACTTTCTGATGATCAATTAATCAAGTGCATTTGATTAGCAGCCCTTGGCTGCTACTCAGCCTCCTAATTCCTGTGGTACTTGATTTTTCACAGACTGCTTCTACATTTTGGCTTAGTTTTTGTTAAATAGATAACAATACTGTGTAACATGTATTGGACATCTGAGGTGGCATTTACTTAATTTTAAGACCTGCTAAGGACCAGATTATTATTTTTTTATGTCCTGATACATAAAACTTTAGAATTGAAAGAGGGCGTACTTTCATATGACTGTATACATAAAAAAGACACTTCCTCGTTACCGGTCATTTAATCATTTTGTATTGTTTTCATTGTCACAATGTTAGTGCCTTTTAAATGTTACTGTAATAGCCCATAACATTTGCTCCTCAGCAGCTGGAATATTAAAAACGGTGTATGGTGTATATTCTGGAATTTGCTGCTTTGAAATGTTGGCTGAGACTGATTTTATGGAGCACAATATTTATTACCCCATGATTTATTCTCACACGTGTAGCGTAGGACTCAGTTCCTGTGATTGGACAGGCGCCAGTTCAGGCCGTACCATCCTGGATATGCCTGATCTCGTCCAATCGGAAGCTGCGCAGGGTCCAGCCTGGTTAGTGCTTGCCGGCTCAGCGGGTTAGACCTCTGTGGTTGTGCCCTTCAACCGATCCCTTAGCTCCCGGAAATGCTCCAGGGGTGCTGGATAAATGGGCCGGCCCTGCATTCAGAACCGAAGCTTTGCTGTCTCGAAGGAGAACAAAATATGGGGGGGAAAGCATTTCAATTAACTTGTGCAAATAACAGCATCATTAACAAAAAAATCCGCAAATCCCATGGCTGGCCAAGATTAATATTGACTTCTTTGATTTTGGATCACTGTTTTTCAAGCAAATTTTACAAAAAGTTCACCATACTTTTCTAAGCCAGATTTAATATATGGGTTGGATGTCAGCCCCCACCCCCAAAAACGATTATGATGATCTGAAAAGTGCCACCTCATGTGTGATCTTGAGAAAAAGTGGGCTGCGGATGTCCAACAGCACATATATCCGACATCCGTTCATCCATCAGTCTCCAACCACTCGTCCTGGACAGACAGCATGGGGCTCATTGGGGGGAGGGGGGGGGGGGGTCCTTGACAACCCATTGCAATACACATACGCACAGGCACAACGGGAAATTTAGAAACACCAGTTAGCCTAAGTGCATGTCTTTGGACTTTGTGGGGCAACCAGAGTACCCAGAGGAAGCCCCTGTGACATGGGGTGAAGCACACTGCACACCACAAAATAAAGCAGATGTGGAGCCTTGGAGCAGTGAGACAGCAACCCACTGAGCTGCCCACAATCACATACTGAGTGACAATATATTCCTTACTATGGGTTGCATGGGTCTGCATCGGTCAGAAAGACTGAAATATGTTTGTTGTTATAGCAGAAGCACTGATGAATGCAAGAGTTTGTTTTCCATTTTTGTACTATTTATCATTATAAGGGATATAAAAACCTAACTATCGTCAAATAACCAAATAAACAAAAGAATAATAAAAGACAACTGCAGGCGATTGTATAAAGGATAGCAACATGTGTTACTTCCATACGGCACGTCTGGTGTGACGCTTCCCTCAGCACTGGCATTAAGACGCTCGGTATTCCCGCGAATGGAGCCAGCGATCGGCTTGTAATCCAAGCTGTTTGTTATTCCAGGTGATGGACGCGGTCCACCAATGCTGCTTCTGCCAGCGTCTTTGCCCCTTCAGTCTCTGTCACTTTATTTAATGCCTTTGGGGCGCCGGTCGCCGGACTAACTCCGTGCAGCCCCCTTTTTGTTGAATTTTTTATGACGTTGTCTTTTCAGTGTATTTATAGGGGACGGCGCTTTGTGACTAGTCCTCTATTTATTTAATACAATTGTGCTGTGAACAGGGGAAAAAATAAACAGACGAAGCCAACATACGATTCGTCTTTGGGGCGGTGAAAACCCTGTGTGCGGACACAAAGGGGGCGCATTCACCATGGAAAGTAAATTCTTCTGAAGTGGAACTAATCATCTGAGGGATACTTGGCGTCGTCCTAACAACGCAGCTGAATCGGAATGAGCCTCCGTTTTTGTGGCAGATATGTTTTCTTTCATTCATTCAAAACTGATGATGATACCAGTTTCACGGGCTGTCCTCCCACATTGTCAGCCCGGGGCTGTGGTCGGAAAGCCTTTAGGTGTAGACGCCGAGCACACGGCGGGTGACTCCTGGGCTCCGACGCCCTTCTGGCCGCGCTCTTTATGCCCTTTATAATGCCCTTACGCTCAATAGAAAATTATCTCACCCCAAATCATCCTCGCCAACTTAGTTCATGAATAGAGGTCTTTATTTGAATCCTTCACTAATATTCATGCATTGGCAAATATTGTCACGAATGTATGCACCTAGGTCGGGGCCTACAAGGAAGACGCGCGTTTCGAAAGGGACGATACTGAAATCTTAAAAAAAAGCAAATGTAAGCGCTAAACTGTAACAGAAAGGTATCCAGTCTGGGCACCAGGATGGTGACAGCTGCAGAAGTCAGTTTCGCTCTCTTAGGATTCACCGTGTAACTCGGATTTAAATCAGTTACTTACGTATTTTTCGTATAACGGATGAATGAATCGTTACTTAAGACTATTACTCTTCAAATAGCCTATTTGGTTTAATAATAACGTCTCTTTAAACAAGATTGGCTATATTACATATATATTTAAA
This sequence comes from Petrocephalus zakoni, assembly GCA_026774425.1. Taxonomy (NCBI): domain Eukaryota; kingdom Metazoa; phylum Chordata; class Actinopteri; order Osteoglossiformes; family Mormyridae; genus Petrocephalus; species Petrocephalus zakoni. The sequence goes on from JAODKN010000002.1 coordinate 25,102,574, forward strand.
ATGTCCATATTGCACATGTTAAACACCGAACATTTCCATGTAGGGATTTTTTCTCATGTTATCTTATACTACAGTCGCACTTCAGAACAAGACGGTGCGGCCAAATCACTTAAAGCGACATAACATATTATAAAGTTCCGAGTAACTGGAGGGTTTTAGTGTCGCCTTGCGGGGAGCCGAGGTCAGGCGGCAGGAGGAGAAGTGCGCTTTTAGCACTGCGAGGGGATCTGTGCCCCCTTACCCAGGACCTACATACAGCCCTTTAAAATAAAACCCAGGCATGGGCGTCGCCGCCATTAAATGTGGGGGGGACGTGTCCCCCTCACATTTCATAATTATTCGTTTGGACCCCCCCACATTCAAAATGCTTCTGACGCCCCTGAACCCAGGCAAAACTCTTCTCAATTATATGTGCCCTGCTTAGCTGATACTTTATCCACAGATGATGTTTTAATTTAAATGTTTAATCGAATTCAGTATGTGAGGACTCTAATCAAGATGAAGGCAATAAATTTCAATAATCATCATCACAATATGAAGGTAGAATCCAGCTGGATGACAAACACGTATAGGAATTTAACTCGGAAACTGATGGATACCCAAAGCATCACACAAATACTCAAAGTTTTCGGAATCAGTGTGGATTTAAAGATATTGGCCATCTGTCGATTTTTGCCCGAATTCACAAAAAGCTTTGCGAATTCAGCTGCCACCCTTTTTACTGATGCACCTCTCAGCATCATTAATATGGAGTAATTGACAACTTCACATAAGTCAGACAGGGGCGTGCCTGGAAACTGTGGGCCCCCTGATAAAATATCACCCCCAGCTACATTTTATGTATAATTTTATGTATTCAAGTGCTGGGCCCCCTGAATCTGTCCAGGAATCCATGCCCCTCTGACACCCCTGAAGCCAGATAATTATCTTAGAATAAAATGGGTTTTAAAAGACGTGTTTAAATGTCATTTTAGGTGCGTTATATTCACATTATTTGAGACTCCTTTGGTTACTCATGATGTCCTCAAGGGAATTGGAAGGGCATGGAGACCCTGGAGGATTGAAGTGACCCAGCACTTTAGCATTAAACTAGGGAGACTCCCCTATTACGTGTGGTGTCAAAGCTGATATTTACCTTATTTTGGCCCACTCCCCTCCTAGCATGGCTTTGCCCCCAAACATTGCAGGAAGCCAGCTTTCTGAAAGGTAGGTGCCACGGGTACATGTCTCTGTAAGTGATGGGGCCTTGCGCGTTTGCAGTGCCGTCACTCAGGAAAGGCGCCACGGTCCTGCACCTGGAGAAAGATTGGCAATTTAAAACGAGGAAGAAAGACGGGACAGGGAACGAGTCCCGTTCAGGGAGCCGCAGTGTGACAAAAGCCAGCCTCCAGCTTGGTGTTATCATGTGCTTCCCTTAGATGTCCCAGCTGCCCTGGTAACCGAGCAGTGAAACGTCTGATGGAAGAAAAAAAGACACATGAGTTGTGTTTATTCACCACCTTCACTAAGCACCTGAAATTAAAGTCAGACCGCCCACTTCTCCGCCTCGTGCCCTTGCAGTTTAGTTACTCGTCATATGGCTCGGCACTGACCTGTCAGAGAATGATGCCTTTCCAACACAAAAGCCGTGCTGTGACGGTCCTGTCTGCTAGCAAAGCTACCAGATCTCCTTGGCGCGCAGAGATTTCCCTCCCTCGTACGCGCGACATGCGGTAGCTGCTCGTCATCCTCGCCACGACAGACGGGCGGCTGGCAGGCCGCTCGTGCCAGCTGGCTGCCCGTCTGAAAACAGGACGCCGTAGCTGTGCTGATCCTAATCGGGGTGGACGCGCGGGTCATTCGCGCGGGTCATTCGCGCCACACATACAGTTATATTTGGTCATTACGATAACGTCGTTCCCGTGAGTTTTGATCAGCTGAGCTCATCTAGCTAACGACGGGAATATTTTGTCAGTATGGAAACCACTCAGAATAGAATGTAAAACTGTTTTTAGCCCTAACTCTTTTTTTAAACCAGGTTTTAGTTTGGAAAACGTGGTGTTTCAATAGGTAGCATGTCTCTGTGGACAAGGTGCTCCATTTGTGAGGTCTCTGTCTTTACTGGGGTAGGCCACACGTTCACCGTGACCTATACTGGACACAGGATGCCATTATATCATAATCATCTGGTTTATTTGGTCCCGAGTTACTTGTGAAAAACTAGAACCTACTATCCTGTCCATTTGGGTTTTTTCAGGATTTTGAGTTTCCCGTGGTGTGCCTGTACTCCCTGTGATGAGCTGGTATCATCAGGTTCCAGGCCACCCATGTGACCCTGACCTGCGCATGGAAGCCTTAAATGTCGGCCATATAACAAAAGTAAGTTCATTTAATGGCCAAATAAGTATATGCAATGAGCTGAACCTGTGATCCTCTATGTTCAGGACAACCTGGGCTCGAGAAAACATGTCTGTAAGGACAATAGACACAGCTGCTGCAGGCCAGACAGGATCCATCTCAATGTACATGTTTTGAACCCATAAAGAAGTTACCTTGTACTACTGTGGTTTTTCTTTTAATCAGAGTGTTTCTGTTGGTATCAGTGAACAGAGGTGGTCGCAGTGTTTAGATGTTAAAGGCATTGATTCTATTTGAAGTGGTGTTATTGTTTTTTATTATAAGTATGAATATGGCTCTGTAGATGCTGGCCTTTGTACTTTTCTTCACTCTTTGATTTCTGTGTTGCAGTTAAGTGTTTCTGTGTATTTCTGTGCAAACGAATGACATCACAGGAGAAGATTGGGTCGGGTTCATTTACTGGAACGTTCTGGTACTGCAGATTCCCGGCCCCCGTGTTCCTTACAGCCTGATCTTAAGGCCTGTTTTTTCTTACACTTTTGAAGGAAGCCTTGGTTTACTCCTTTAATGACTGTTTTGCAGAGCCTGGCTGCAAGTCACAAAAATTATGTCTTTTCTGTTGAGAATGTCTTCTGTACGTCTGCCTTCTGTAAGGCTACAGCACAAATACACTGCAGTCCCAAAAATTTATTTTGAAAATGTTTTTGATCTCCCCGACGACCGCAAATACTTTCGGCTGTGTCCGAGTCTCCTAGCAACGGCAAACAAAGGCTGGGCGAATTTCGAGTTTCCCGCGGAGAGTCTGGTCGGGCAGCGACTTTGATCTGGGACAGGGACAAGAGCTGAGTGGGCATTACACCCTCTGTCCGTGTCCTTTTCCTAATCCCAAGTGATTTGAAGCCGCCAAATCTTCATCTGTTCCAAGAATATCCGGCATAAAAAATGTGACAGCAGCGTTCATCGATTTATTTCCCGTTACGTACCCTGTGCCTCATGCACGAGAGCCAGTAATACATATAAAACTGCATACACATATATATGTAATTATATATTTTATATTAGGTCTCTGCATAAATTAAACTGGCACCCACCCTGGTTGGACCCATTGCTTGTGCCCTCTGCTGCCTGGAATAGGTTACATGTGCACAAAAATATTTAATCACATTTTGTATTTGGCCTCTGCTTAAATGATATGTATGTTCCCTTTTTTGGGAAATAGTTTGTTAGATTGTTCACACGCAAACTCTTTAATCTTTGTGTGTGTGTGTACATGAGTATATGTGTGCTTTTGGATAGACATTTGGTCATCTAAGAAAGTTCAGGTGCCTGGACATGTGTTTTTCAGTCTTGGGGCTATTTAAGTCCTCCCCCTACAAAAACAAAAGTAAGACACATCTTCTCAGGGCCTAACTGTCATAGAACCTGCGTTCTTCCACTACGGCCCCATTGAGGTCTTATGAGTGCCGCTCAAAGCCCATGTGGTGCCCCAGGCAAGCTTCACTGGCCAATCGCCACTTTGTCTTGGATGGCGCGCGCCACAGCGGGGGGGTTCGGGGGGTGCTGGCGGTGAAGCTTGCCTCGGTGACGCCAGTTACCCAGTTGGCGCCCCCTATGTCGCCTAATGGGTTGACCGGCACTGGGTCTAATAAGAGTGCAGTTCCTTTAATAACAATGCTGTGATGGTCCCACTACTGTAGTACAGGCCACTGCTGCCTCCCAGAGAACGTTACACAAATATGAGCTTAAACATATTGTGAGGAGCAGATGGACGGGACGGGCCGTCCCATTCAGTCCTTATCCCCCAATTCCTCCAGGGACGGTCTCACCCTGCCTTCTTAGTTGTATGTTGCTTAGGATAAAAATGTCTGCTAAATAAATGAAATGTAATTGAGGTGTACTGGGGCCTGTGGTGGCTCATATGATCTGGCTCACTTAGCTTTCCCTGTAGCAGCTCCACACTCATGCAGCTTGGGATTGGAGTCATACTGGTGCATTTACCCCAAGTGTGAAAAGCTCAGGGCACGTGTTGTACATCCACTTATGCCATGCAAGGTCACGGTGAGCCTGGAGCAGATTCCAGGAAAGCAGGGACAGGGGAATCCATGGGCTGGGTGCCAGTCCATTACAGGGCCCCCGCCCACACACACACACACACAGATGGCCAATTTAGAGACACCAATCCGTCTAACCTGCATGCTAGTCGGAGGACACCGGGGGGGGAGCCAGAGGAAACCCACATAAAGACAAGTTCAGCATGCAAGACCTGGACGTAAAAACCCAGTGCTGCCCTGAAGGTTTAACAGAGAAGTACGGCAACATAGACAATAATAGGTCTCCTGAAAAAGCCAAGAGGCAGCAGGTCAGCGGAGGAAGGATGGGGAACCCCTGTGACTCATGACTGATCCTGACTGAGAGCTGTCATGTCGATAGGAAGGTTAAGTAGCTGTCAAGGACAGTGCATGAGTAGTTACATATGAACAGGCGCTAACTGTCTATACAGGGCGTTGGGAAAAAGACGAGATTGTATTCTGCAATATTAGCAACAATCTGTGTGCCTTTCACCAGTCCAACCATCCATCATCCACCATGCTGCAGAACCCCGGGCCTTCTCGAAACTGAATGGCAGCGTCCTCAAAGGGTCACACAGCGGTTCCGTCAGTGCGGCGGTGCCCTGGAGGCTGCACGACTCTGCGCGACTCTGCGTGACTCTGCGCGACTCCGCGCATCCCGTCTTTGCATGCACACGCCGCTCTTCCAATGGTACAGACGGAGTGGGGGTGGGGTGCCACGTCTCCCAGCTCTCCTCGGGGCTAAGGCGGGCTCCGAAAATGTCCGCCGCTGTGTTTTAGTGCCGCACGCTTTTTATTTTTAAAACAGCGAAATCTGTTTAGGGACCCCTTGATTTCTGAACCGTTGGAGGGTGTCGTTCACAGGAGAGGGAGAAAATAATAAAAGCCACCCCCAATCCTTCTGTGGAAGACGGGTGGCTTCCAGGAGCTGTGGGGGTGGGGTTGGACAGTCAGTGGTGAGTTCCCTGCGCGGGCCGTGCCCCCACCTTCCCCAAAGAGGATCTGGCCCCTCTGCTTTTCCTTCCCTTCTGGATTGGACATGATCAGTGCAGTTAGTAACGGGACATACAGGCTTTCCTGTGTGGCTCTTTTCCAAAAATGTGCCTCCTTCTCTGATTGGGGGGAGTGCAGATGGAGTGGCGGGGAGGGTGAGCAGGGTGTGGGTGTCTGCCAGGAGAGGTCGCTGACTTGGCGCTATTTCCTGCTGCAAAAGCGCATCGTTAATAAGCAGGAGAAGGTCTCTGCATGGCCCCCCTCTTCCAGCCCCTCACTCCTGTAAGAGTCGTCACCCCCCCCCCCCCAAAGGTGTATTTTGCGGGGTGGAGTCAGATCATGCGGATGGGCACGGCCATTTTGAATCGTGTGATGTGTCGCACGTGGCCCGTGCCGATTGCCTGTTTTGGTGCCCGTCTCTTCCCATCAGTAGTCATCACTACAGGTGCTTTCAGAGGCTTTGAAGAGTTGGTGGGGTCAGGTTCTAAAAGATTGGTCTGTAGCCACAGTGTCTGTTTGCCTTGGTTCTGCACGAATCCATTCCTCATACAATAATTTCAAATCAAAGAGCATCAGCATAATGCACCCTAGGGGACATTAAGGCAGAGTGTGTCGCTTTCATGTGTGTTGGAGTATATCCTGTGGGCTTTGATCTAGACTCTTTATTAATAATAACACACACCCTCGCTTGCCAGCTTCCAGGGGCAGTGTTTGGGCGCTGTGTTTGTCCTGATGGATAAGATGTCACAGCCTTAAGACGGGAACGCCAGCCATGGCTGCGTGCGTACCGGCGGCTTCAGAGCCACCATTCTGCTTCTTCTCTTGATCTAAAAGATCTGTGAAGAAGACAATTGTTTCCAGCGAACGGCGGCTTCCTCAATCTCGAAGCCTCAGCGGTGATGTAGGAGTCTGTTCTGCCCATCTGCCCACTGTATATATGCACATACTGAGCATTTCAGAGGCACAGAAGGTGCTGGGATTGGACCAATAAATGCACCCAGCCCCCCTCCCTGCTGCTGGCCCAGAATCAATGCTACTCCAGTTGTAGTGGTATTTTCTTATAATGAGTCATTAAAATGCCTCTGTTCAAAATTAATATTGGAGGGGAAGAGGTCGTTTTATCCAGATATTTCTGTCGCTTTCATATACTGGACCATTAGTTATCACAGAATGTTTTATGTAAGGCAAAGAGGGTCAGATTTATCTATACCATAAGCTGTGAATGTTTGTTTTTACCGTATATATTATAACAGAAGACCACCTTTGTTTTTAATGTATGAGGCCCCATTCCAGTCAGATGGCTCGATGCAGCTAGAGTCACTGTACGCTAATGCTGGTATTAAAAACAGGGTGAAAACTTTCACCTCTTGTTCCTCACACAAGCCATAAGGACTCACTTTCTTTAAAAATACCCCAATCAACTAAATTATCAGCTGTTACCCAAACATCTGACTTGAAAGAAGCTAGAAAAGGAATGCAGGTTTGGCCCCGATGGCTTCTTAACAATCTCTTTTAAAATGGTTTCTTTTAGATATTGTCTTCCCGGAATACTCCAGGATTGCCTTTTTTGGGGCAGGGTGTTGGGAAACAATTTAGATCAATAGATACCAAAAAAGGAGATTTTACATGCGCTAATGCTTTCCCACTTTAACACCAGCAATCGGTTAAAAGCTGGTCTATGTTCTGAGTAGAATCATAAAGACAGGAATGAGCTGACCACTCTGTCCAGATGAGTTTGGATGGTCTGTATTTTGATTGGCTGTTTTATTTATAGAAAACACCTATGTGGAGTTCCACTCCAAATCTGATGGACTGAAGCCCAGGCTGGCCATGATGTTGTGTTTCCTCTGTGTCTGTCCCTGTGGCAGGACTTGCAGACAAGCAGTCACCCTGTACAACTGCATGCACAGCCAGCCAGGGAGTGGGGGACACCTGGCATTGTGCCCTCAGATCTTTGGCAGGATCAACAGGCTGGACCCATCAAGCAGAATGACCTGGGTCGGCATCAAAGACCCCCTATTTGAGACCTGGACACCTGCCGTTGGGTTGGGGTCATGAGGACCCCCTGGAAAGTTGACCGTCAACACAAACCAGATACATGGGCCCAGTCTGATATCCTGTCCCCTTGACCCCAGCTGCCCCAAGGCTATGAGGTCAAAGGTTAACCTCATCAGACAAACACAGGGGGCCAGGAGACCCATGATGGCGGAATTTCATATTCGTATTTGGGTTTCTTTGAATAAAGTCAGTTATGAGCCTTTTGCTTTGGTAAAAACACCCAACAGATAAACCTAACAGGGGCCGAAAACAAAAAACACCACGAGGCTAGTGAAAGCTGTTTGGCAAAGAAGCTGATGACCTGGCCTCCACAGTCACCCAACCTCAACCCAACAGAGATGGTTCAGGATGAATTAGATCTGAGAGTGAAGGAAAAGCAGCCAACAAGCACTTAGCATATGCGGGAACCCGTTCCCGGCAGTTGGAAGACCATCCCAGGTGCCTATTCATGATGCTAGCTGAGACAGCGCCAAGATGATGCTAAGCTGCCATCAAGGCAGAGGGTGGCCATTTTGAAGAATTTAAAGCATAAGGTTGATTTAGTTTGGTCACTGCATAATTACACACATGATATTTTTTATGAATTATAATTAATGTTTTTTTTACTATTATTTTAAATGTAGAAGTCTATAAATGGGTTTGTCCAATCTTTGTATGTGTATAACCGAAAAGGTAGTATCTAACAGAATTTGTGGACCGAAGCTAGTCATATTATCCTGTTTGAACAGGAGTAGAATCATAGGATGTTTTCTCTTGTGTTGCATCCTCCTTTTTCTGGATCTGATACATATTGATCGCACACACACACACACACACACACACACACAGGTTTGGAATTCTGTCTTTGTGGGGACTGTCCATTCATTTCTATGGGGAAAACTCTGATCCCAAAATGACAACCTTAACCCCTACCCAGCCCTAACCTTA
>JAODKN010000002.1:25112874-25136193 GCA_026774425.1 Petrocephalus zakoni
AGTGGTGGCCAGCACTTTGTGTCCTCTTTAGGTATATATCACTGTCCTCTGACCTCCACCACACTTTCCCAGTGGTGGCCAGCACTTTGTGTCCTCTTTAGGTATATATCACTGTCCTCTGACCTCCACCACACTTTCCCAGTGGTGTCCAGCACTTCGTGTCCTCTTTAGGTATACATCACTGTCCTCTGACCTCCACCACACTTTCCCAGTGGTGGCCAGCACTTCCTGTCCTCTTTAGGTATATATCACTGTCCTCTGACCTCCACCACACTTTCCCAGTGGTGGCCAGCAGGGATCGTCTTTCCCGGGTTATGTCATAATAGAAGACAGCCACACTGGCTTGTTTTTTTTTGGCATCCTCGTAAGCATCCAACATGACTTAAACACCTCACAGCCGCTTTAATCAAATACCTAGGAATGTGGCCAGCCCACGGTGAGGAGTAACTCAAGGTCTTGCTGGGTGAGAGATTACAGGAGTGCCTAAGGTTTGGGGACTGAGACCTGAAACAGGGGAAGAGGATTTTCTGCAAGTAAAACCCTTGGCGTATGTTGTTAAGTACTCCTCACTGAAATTACAACAAAAAAATATAATACAAGAAAAATAAGAGTCTGAAACAGAAATTCAAGGAGGAGTAATCAGTCTGTAGCTATTTGCAGAAGCCTGCATTGAAAAATATACAAGAGGAAGGGTGTTGGTTGTTAAAAAATGACATTCTTACAAAATGTGTTGCTCCCAAAATATCTAAATTAAATGAAAATGAAATGGAAACGCAATGGAAAAAGGAAATGATGCATTATTTGCCATTTGGACGTGCCTGGTGGATGGCATTAGGATGTGCACATGTACATTGGAATGCTTTTCACACGTCCCATCTTGCTCATTTTGAAGCATAAACACACATACATACACACGTACATATATGAAAAAGAAAGCACACCCTCTTACAGTTATTTGGTATTATGTATCAGGACATAATAAAAAAAAATCATGTGGTCCTTAGCAGGTTCTAAAATTATTAAAATCTAACTTCAGATATAAAACAACAGAGTTAACCGTATAATTATTCACTTAACAAATATGACTACAATAGTTTAATATACAGAGGAGTTCATGGTTGACTCAGTGCCTGCAAGGTGCCCAGGTCCTGTGTTCTACTTACACAAAGGGCAGAATGTGTTCAATGAGCTAACCAATCACATATTGTGTCAGATGTTAGACTAACCAATCAGATATCTTGGTCTCGCCTTCCCTAGTTGCTTGGACTCACCTCCTCTACAATGTGAATGGTTAGCTCTCTGAACCAATCATTGTTCATTCTGCCCTTAGAACATTTTTGTGTAACCAAAACTCCCAACAAAACAAGGCCAAATTGCTTGACAGTTGGTGTGAGGTATTTGGGCTGATATGCTGCGTATGTTTTTTTTATCGTGCTGTGCCTTAAGGCCAAACATCTCCACTTTGGTCTCGGCTGTTCAAAGGACATTGTTCCAGAAGTATTGTGGTTTGTTCATGTACAACTTTGCAAACCTAAGCCGTGATGCCATGTTCTTTTTAGAGAGAAGTGGCTCTCTCCTGGCAACCCTTCCAAACAAGCCATACTTATTACAGTCTTTTTCTAGTTATACTGTCATGACCTTTAACATTTAGCATGCTAACTGAGGCCTGCAGAGATGTACCTCGTGGGTTTTTTGCAGTGTCTCAGAGCATTGCACGGACTGACTTTGGGGTGTATTTGCTGGGACGTCCACACCTGGGGAGACTGGCGACTGTCTTGAATGTTTTCAGCTTGTGAATAATCTTTCTCACTTCTCAATGATGGACTTCAGATTGCTTGGAAATGGCCTTGTAACCCTTCCCAGATTGATGGGCAGCAACAATTGCTTCTCTAAGCTTCTCTTCTCCCTCTCTCTCTGATGTCGTTCCTCCTTGGCATTGTGCTAACACACACCTGAAAGCTCCAGACCAGCAAACTGCCAAAACGTCTGTTTTTATAGAGGTGGTCACAGTTGCATATCAATTAGCAAAATGCATTTGATTAGCGGCACCTGGCTGCTACTTTCCCTCTTAATTCCCGTAGAAGCAGCAACGGCGCACTTAAATTTTTCACATGCTGGTTCTGCATTTTAGCTTAATTTTTGTTAAATGAATAATGACGCGGTGTAATATGTCAAGTGTTGTTAATCTGAAGTCGTATTTTCCTAAATTTTAAGACCTGCTATGGACCAGATGATTCTTTTATGATATCCTGATATGTAAATCTTTAGAACTTGAAGAGGGTGTACTTTCTTTTTCACATAGCTGTATAAACAGCTGAGAAAAGAGCTTAGGTTCCAAGGGGAGGGTCATCCATCTGTTAGCCCCGCCCCCCCAGAAGCATTTGAATTTGAGACCGCCCAGTAGAAGTTATAGTACCACTGTTCCAGATAACCCCCATGAAGAAACAGAATGCTGATACTGAAACCCTAATAGTATCGGACAGACGGAGTGGTGTGCATAGTTAGTAAAGCACAGCTTTCCATAGAGAACAATAATTGCGCTCTTAGGGCCAGATTTACCTAATTTTTTCATCCATGTTGGACGCTCCCTTTTCCGCCCGTCTCTGCTGTCTGCCGCTACTCGCTATCTGTCAGCAAGCGGGGGCGGTGGGGGCACCTCTCACACACTCCTCCAGATTACAGCCCCACCCGCCCTGTCTCGCTTATTATTTTCACACTGTGACCGGAAGCACGTAGGAGGGCTGGAGGCGGAGGTGGAATGCAGTCCTCAGTACCAGCAGTCGCCTCACAGGTGATTGCTCGGGCTTCTCAAAGCAGCGGGGGACGCTGACATCCGGGAAGTCCCGCTCAATTCCCCGACCACCCCCCCCCCCCCCGGCCGAACAAACAAAGACATTTACTACCCACTTGCAACCAATGCATGGCAGCCCATAATTAGAGCTGTAGGCTTTGGGCTTTAGGGAAGGTGCTTTTACAAGCTGAGCCCTACAGCATTTTTATAATAAACAGCATATAAAACTTAACCTCATGCACATCACCCTAAAAGGAACATTTGCATCCACGTAACGATTTTCACTGGCAACATAATTCTGGAATTTGGTGCAGTTTCCTATTTCTTATATGGCATGGCCTACATATGTTTAGAGAACAAACACAGATATATCATCCATCCATCCATCCATCCACATTCACCTTTTATTAATGATCTAAGGGCCTCTAAAGAGATCTTACAACAACCCAAAGCTGCTCATTTACTAATAAAGTACAGGAATTGAGAGGTAAGGTAGGGTGACTTTGGTAGTGTTAATGAATGTATATATAACAATAGGACAAGCTGTTATGGGACATATCCAGATCTATAGACCACGAATTCAGTATGGTGGCGTCACAGCTGAAGGGCAGTGGGTTTATTATGTGCCCTAAATCTGAGCCTGTGGAGTTCCCATGCTCTCCGCATGTGTACACCCAAAAGACATGTAGCCTGTGGGCTTTGCTGTTCATAAAATTCCCTTGGTGTGCACTGCATGAATGCACCTTGTGATGGAGCGCATGCTCTCCCTGCCTCAAACCCCTACACTTACCATGACCTGCATTCGATAAGCCGTAATGGAAGATTAACGGATAGATTACGCGGGTCTGCTGCTGTCAGGCAACAGATGATGGAGCTTTATTATTTATTTTGATATATTACACACACACAGATTTGTAATTCTATCGTTGTGTGGACTGTCCATTCATTTCTATGGGGAAAACTCTGATCCCAAAATGACAACCTTAACCCCTACCCAGCCCTAACCTTAACCATGAGTAACCAAACGAAATATGACACTTTTGGCATTTTTAGTTTTTCGATTGCAGTCACAGATCTTTGTGAGGACCTGAAAAATGGTCCCCACAATGTCAAAATACCAGGTTTTTATCACATTGTGGGGGCCATTTGGTCCCCACAAAGTAATATAAACATAAAGCACAAACACACACACACACACATATACCATCTATTCCGCTTCTTTGTCTGTTTGCTTTTTATTACGTATCACTATTACTGACTATAGGGAGCTCTCGGGGAAGCTCATCTCATTACCTGCATTTCCTGCTACTCGCTGCACTGCTGTGCATTTGATAAACTTTGACTTGACTTGTTAGTTCCCAAACTCATACGTACATAGGCGGCTAGTGCTAAGACGATAAGACCCAGTATGAAACTAGAACCTCGACAGTAAAACTCACACGGAACTTTTAGCAACTAAAGCCCAGTGTTGGTCCTTCAGCATTATGCCCATAAAATATAAAAATGACTGTGTAACAGCTCTGGAAAAAAACTTGAACATTCTGTTGGTTAGTGTTGGCCAAGAAAATAACTTTGGGTCAATTTGGTTGTGAAATTGTAACTTATCTTTGTATCACGTACGGGAAGGCACTAGGATATATCAGCCAGGGTACCTGAATGTGTTCCTAACGGGTAATGCGGTTATTCTTCATTTTCACGTATTCCTACAGCTATTAATACTCTGCTGCAATTGTTTCTGCAATATGCTGTCGGCAAAGGTGTCATTTAGTCCAGTTTGTGTTTTGAAAGTGTCAGTAATGTTCAGTGTCACTGCTTTTCACGCAGTGAGCGTCGTCTTATCGGAGCTCCTGGGCCTTTTTCTTTCGAAATTTATTTTAAAGATCTCAGATCTGGTTTCACCAAAAAACCCTGGTGATCAGGAATGAAGTGGAGATGGAGGGTTGGAAAGAAAAAAGGTCTGATGAAATTGGCAAGAGCGAGATGGAGGGGAGACAGATGGCGAGGAGTCTGCGGCTCTGGCGCGGCTCGCATTGTGCTAAAATCCTCCTCTCACACTCCAGCAACTCCAACCGAGCCCAAGAAGAGCCAGCCACACTGCTCCTTGGATCCACGGGTGCGTCCCCTGCGTCCAATTCGCGTTAAAGCTTGGGAAAAGGAAGGAAAAGTGTGTGTCTGTGTGTGTGTGTGTGTGTGTGAGAGAGAGAGACAGAGTGTGTGAGTATCCTTAGAAAGATGTATTAGTTTTTAAGATCCAAGACTCAGAGGAATCACTATCTGTCACAGGCCGGGGTGACCTCACTGAGGCGTAAAATCTCACCCCTCCAAAATGGAGCAGAAGCTCAGGACCCATCTATGCCAGTAGAAGGAAACACAGGGGTGTTTTCAATTAGTGGCAGTCCCTCCAGTAGGAGGCGCTGCCCCGCGAGCGGGCGGATGGCCCCTCCACTCGGCATGCCCGTGAATGTTTATACAACACTAATTTAGCTTGTGAAAAATTAAGGAAACGCAAATAGGAATTCTGGATATCAGTCTGTATTCTTTAAACCTCCGATGGCGTGGGGTTGTGTGTTGTGCTGACGACGAGGTGCCCCATTACACGGGCGCGTGGGAATCTTACGCCGCGGGGCCAGACCCTGCTGTCTTCATGGGACCCCTCACCTGGCACGGACCGCAGGAGGCGCTGAGCGTGACGCGCTGACTCTCGTGTGTGTGTGTGTGTGTGTGTGTGTAAGCTGCTGGTGGCCTTCTGTTTATACTGATATGCTAACGAGCACATCTTCTGGGATTATAAGGCACAGTGAGAGGTCAGCTGAGGCTAAATGTGCATAATCTTAAAAGTTGCGTCTTATAAAAGCAACAATCAAGGCGAAATCTATCTTTAATGCTATATACTGCTGTGCTCCAAACCTTTTTTACATACAACTCACAGCTGTTGGAGATCAAGCAGCATTTTGGAGTAAATCTGTAAAGTGTAATGCAGGGGGTTTGTTCTGGCATGCTTACAGCTGGCATGGTGGGTCAGAATGTAGCACTGATGCCGCTCACCTCTAGTCTTGGGTTCCAGCTCCCCCTGCACCGCGGGTCGAGTTTGCATGCGCTCCCTTTGTTGTGTGAGTTCTCTACAGCTTCTACAGTTTCTGGTGCAATCTCAGGACTTGTAGTTTGGCTACCCCAGGGCTGCCCAAGCCTGCTCCTGGGGATCTCCCACCCTGCAGAGCCGAGGTGCAGCCCTAATTTAACACTCCTGATGCAGATAATCAAGCCCATCAGTGGCGTCTCGCTATTAGAGGCAGCCATGTTGAAGTTGTGCTGGCTCTAATAGTGCGATGCTGTTGCTGTGCACGTGTTTCCCCTGTGATGAGCAGGAGTCGTGTCCAGGCAGTGCCCCTGCCTCCTGCCCTGCTCTCAGGACCAGCATCAGGATTAGTACTGAGCAGACGAGTGCATGTGGTTCATTTGAAAGCTTGCAGTTTTTACACACGATGTAACACCATGCAGGTGTTTTTTTCTTGAGGGTGCTGCTGTGGTTTGTCCTTTTAGTACCCTTCTATTCCACACATCTTCTAACCATATTATATTATATTATATTTCTGCACAGGACTTGATGTCGGGGTTCTTGCTGGACCAGGTACCAGCCCATTACAGAGCACACAAACACAGACTCGCATACCTATCTAAATGGGGACCGTCCATTCATTTCTATGGGAAAAACCCTAATCCCAATCAGGACACCCTTAACCCCAACCCAGCCTTAACCATAAGTAACAAACCCAAATACAAGACTTTTGGCATTTTAACTTTTTTAATTGCATTCACAGATTTTTATAAAACTGAGGTTCCAAATGGAGAACTGAAACGATGTCCCCAAAAGTAGGGAAATTTCAGGTTTTGCAACACTTTGGGGACATTTTGGTCCTTAATGTGATTTATGCAAACGCGCACGCATACACACACACAGACACACGCATTTGTATTCACGTCATTGTGGGGACCGTTCATTCATTTCTAAGGCTAAAACCTTAATCCCAACCCTAGCCTCATAAAGCCATAACTTTATAAACCTTATAACCTTACCAAACAAAATACAAGACTTTTGGCAATTTGGCAGTCACATATTTTTTATTAAATTGAGTTTCCCCTTGTGGGGACTGAAAAAATGATCCCCACAATGTCAAAATGACACATTCTTAGGCTTAATATAGACCTGACCCCCCCACACATACACTCAATCTCCATGGGCAGTAATTTTCTGCACGTCTCTGGGAGAAAACCCTCACGACACACACATAGTAAAGGTGAGATTCGAACCCAAACCTCAGACACAAGGCACCAGTGCTACCTCCCCGGGCCACCATTCCGCCCTGCCGGTGACCCGCATCACTATAATTAATCACCCAGGCAACCATGGAGCGTCTGAAAAGATGCAGGTTTTCCAAAAAACAAGCAAAAGCTTCTACAATAGTATTAAGGGCAATAATAGGAGGCAGGTAGAGATGGTGGTGCATGTTGGCGTGCGGAGGGGTGCTTTCCGCATGAGGAAACATGAGTGCTCCCCAGTGCTTCTCCCAACTCATGTATCTCATTACTTAAGCCGCGGCTGTGAATTACCAGTCATGACAGTCACACCTCTGCTCTGTAATTTTTAAGAGGCGCGGTGGTCGGCCGCGCTCGCCTCCTCGCCGTAGCGGCCGGCTCCACGGGTGGCCTCGCTTTCACTGCCATCTGACACATTATCCGTTTTATAATTGTCTTTTTAGAGGGGGCTCCCATTGTAGAGGTGCCCCCCCCCCACACACACACAGACATAATGCTCTCCGAGAGGAAGATGGCGGCTCCCCGCTCACAGACGGCTGCGGCCGTTGCGTAATTAAACTAAATTGCTTCGCCAAAGGCTGCGTTTTGCATTCAGTGCTTCGAAGCGTGGAATTGGGAGCACGTATGTTTTACATTAATGAGGCCGGCACTGGTGTGGGGGCGGCTCTGGGTAATTGCAGCACTGAACACTGTGGAGCTCTAGTGCAGAAATTGATTTCTCCTGTTGAGATGAGTGTGGGCTTTTTGAAGTGAGCCGCGTCCGTGTTTGCATCAGCATCCTCTGCTCTGTCTGCGTTAGCGTCTGTGTTTCGTCTGCATCCCGTGTTTGCATCAGCATCCGCTGCTCTGTCTGCATTAGCGTCTGTGTTTCGTCTGCATCTGCATCTGTGTTTGCATCAGCATCCACTGCCCTGTCTGCGTTAGCGTCTGTGTTTTGTCTGCATCCTGTGTTTGCATCAGCATCCTCTGCTCTGTCTGCTTTAGCGTCTGTGTTTTGTCTGCATCCTGTGTTTGCATCAGCATCCACTGCTCTGTCTGCATTAGCGTCTGTGTTTCGTCTGCATCTGCATCTGTGTTTGCATCAGCATCCACTGCTCTGTCTGCGTTAGCGTCTGTGTTTCGTCTGCATCTGCATCTGTGTTTGCATCAGCATCCACTGCTCTGTCTGCGTTAGCGTCTGTGTTTTGTCTGCATCTTGTGTTTGCATCAGCATCCGCTGCTCTGTCTGCGTTAGCGTCTGTGTTTCGTCTGCATCTGCACCCGTGTTTGCATCAGCATCCACTGCTCTGTCTGCGTTACCATCTGCGTTACATCTGCACGTCTGCATCTGCACCCGTGTTTGCATCAGCATCCGCTGCTCTGTCTGCGTTAGCGTCTGTGTTCCATCTGCACATCTGCACCCGTGTTCACATCAGCATCCGCTGCTCTGTCTTTATCTGTATCTGCATCTGCGTCTGTGTCTGCATCTGCGCTCGCTGAGCAGAGCTTCAGCAGGAAGGCCTGGTGCACGTGTGACGGTGCGTGGCCGAGCTGGACTCTCCTGCCCCGCCCAGCCGCTGCATTTGTGTGTCTTGATGGATAAGTGTGTCCCTGCATGTGGTTCTTCTCTATCCAGCCACAGGGGCTTCATCCCAGCAAATGGGGCAATTTCCCATTGGAAACAGTGCCTGCAATTAGGGAGCACGCCATTTGTTATCACTCGCCGCGGCATTAGTATGCAAAGCCGGCAGTCAGCTAATCTCAATGAAAAACGTTTGTTTTCTTAATTGCCCTCTAAGGACAAAAGTGAAGAGAAGAAAAGAATCAAGCAGAATGTGAACATTTAGGGGGCGGAGCCGAGTCCCGATAAAGTGCCGCAGACGAAAGCGCGAAGCCGCAGACGAAAGCGTCGCCCGGACGGTGGACCATCCGGGGATCCCCTGACCAATGGGGAGCTCTGCAGCTGCTTTGTATATGCAGAGAGGGCAGACACTGCAGAGGTGGCACATGGGGTGCCCACCCTGTTTGCACTGTACATTTTTACCTACTTGAATATTGTTACTTGGATCAAATAGTACTGTATTTCTGCAGTAATTCTTGCAATCTCTTTCTGAATCAATATCTGTCTATCTATCTATCTGTCTGTCTGACTGTCTTACATCTAATCTACAATCTTGCTTTTTGATTAGAGTGTTTTCCTGGAAAGTTAGAGAAAACAGCTTATTGCCAGAAATGTACCTCAGGCATCAGGAGACCCCAGAAGAGTGGACCAAGCATCCTGCCACCAACTACACTTATCTCCACCAAGCATCGGGATCACGTCCACCATGAAGCTCCTCTCATGAATTTTAATTAGAATTTAAATTATCTTTATTTATATCCTGCCTTTTCCATCATCATAATAATCACGTTTATGTGAGACTTCTTCAGAGTATTAATGAGACACTGTAGGTGTCACAGCAGGGTGGAAATAACAAACACACCGGCAGCTGTATTTGGCCAACTTAAGAGCAGCGACTGGTCTGCAGGACAGCTGTGTTTGGTGGCTACAGCAATATATTCTAGCCGCCAAAATTGTGGAAACGCTTCCAATTTTTAGAGACTGCAGAACTGTGCTCAACTCTTACTCCAGTTACTTGTTTAATTGTTCAATGTATGATTTTACAAAATTTAAAAAAAGTTAAATAAGTAACTGGAGTAAGAGTTGAATAAAGTTCCGCAGTCTTTTCAAATTGGAAGCGTTTCCACAATTTTGGCCTCCGATGTAGTTTGGTGGATGTAAGCTAACAGTGTTTTTTGTTTTTTTTCCAAAACATTGATAATGCAGGTTTGGTGGATATGAAAATGCTTTAGTGCATACTGGAGCTGGATTGCAGCGGGAGTTTTTTCGATAAGACATCACTGTTTCTCACAGTTTTGAATATTACACCAGTGTATTGTGGGCATCACAACACTTTTTAGTATGAAAGTGCTTGGTATATATTACAAAAATGTTTGGTGCCTATAAAATCAGGGTCTGATAGACATAACAGCAGCTCCTTGTAGGGGGGAAAAGCTGTTTTTGTTTGGTGGGTATTACAGTAATATTTGATTGAGTTTTTCACAGAATTGCATGATGATTTGTGATGACTGCAGCCATATTCGTGGAAATTACTGTCAAATCGGACGGTTTCACAGCACTGAGGGATAAATTGTTACAGCAGTGATTTCAGCAGCTGGACCCTAAACACACCCTCCTGTCTTAGCACTCCTCTGCTAAGCAGCGCTATAGTGATCTGCAGGCCTCTTACACAAGGCGTCACATTTCAGTGTACATGCAGTTCTTCTCTAATGTAAGTCAAATTTGACGTAAATCAGATCATTCAATAAAATGTACTAGTAAGAAATGACATAATAAATGAAAAGATGAAGTGTAAATTTACTTACAGGCGTCTGTCGCCTTTTCTCGTGAGTGCCTCCGTAAAGTGTCTCAGAAATATATATATTTTTTTGCTTAAATCCCGATTGACTTTAGTTGAGAGCGGCAAAGACCTGCCAGTTAGTCACAGCATCAGTACCTCTCCTGTTACTGTTCTGTAACAATGTATGCTTAAGCACTGGTTTGGTCCTTCTTGTGGTTTGCTGTGACTGATGGGGGGGAGGGGGGAGGGCTGTGGTAGTATTTAAATCCATATTATGTCAGGTACAAATAACATCAATACAGAACCGACAAAAGTCTTATTTTTGTTCTGAAATTACTGACTGGTTGTAGTGAGAAGACTGATGCTTGTGGTTTACCATGGAAAGTATTTATATAATGGGTAACCAGCCCAATTATAGTTGATTATAAAGCTAATCCCCCATAGCACTTCTGCTCAGTGGACAGTACGGCAGTCTGGCACTCACAAGGTTGTGTGTTCGATTCCCCTGCTGTGGCGGCAGCCATGGTCTAATAATTACTTCTGATTGGAAGGTTGCTGGTTTGAATCCCTGTCCAGCAAGGTATCCCCCTCCCACTCCTCAAGCACTGCTCCCCGGCTGCTAAATAATAGCTGCCCACTGCCACGTCACATATGGGTTAAATGCAGAGGACACGTTTTGTTGTGGTGTGCTGTGGGGTGTCAATTAATCTCTGCTCTGTGTGTGGGGAAGGCACTGAGGTGTTCCTTTGCTAATCCTAAGGTTTTCTCCTGTGGTCTGCAAACATTCAATGGCCGGTTTGGTATCTGTAAACATCCCGTTATGTGTGTGTCCTCTGTGACTGACTTTCACCCTGCTGGGCGTGTCTCCATGCCCAGGCTTCCAAGGACAGGCACCAGGCTCATGATTCTGTACTGGAGAGGAAGTTATGGTAGAAGGCTGTATGTTACACATCTGGCAATGTTTTGGTTTCTGGGAAGTAAGGAATGAGGTTTTGAAGAACTACTCCCAATTCATATGTAGAAGTATAATCGTTTTACACTAAGTTACTCAACTTAATTATATAACAAAATAATTACGGTTAGCAGTCGATGGACTGTTTGCCCTGTTAAAAGTGAATCTATTAGGAAGTTCTTATAATCGGAAATGTGCAAAAAGAAATCTCGGGTCTGGTATTGCAGTAAATTTCATCACTAAGCTTGCTGACGATCAGAAGAGTCCGTTTCCACGTCCCGAAATGCCCGCTTGCTTACGCGCAACAGAGTAATGCCCGAGTGCCCAAGGCTGCATCTTGATTGGTTCATAACCTAAAATATGAGAAACTAACTGCTATCTAATTTACTACTACTGAGTTAATATGCAAACAAACATCTTATGCATTGTAGCGCATTGTAGGCTGCTGTTCGTTTGCAAAAACAGGTCTGATTAAGTGATACACCGATACACGCCTAAACAATTGCCTATAAATTAATATAAATCCAACCATTAATTCGCAATTTTTAATTAGCGTCTACAGGCAGTGGTTCGTGCCACAAGCCGGACGCATTACTTTGTACAGGGCTACATTCTCATTACGAAGTTGAATTAAAGTTAAATTTAAAGTTTTCTATTTAGTATTTAGTTTTTTCCTAAAACGTCAATGATCCCGTTTAAACATGCTTAGTAAACCTGACTTCTCCTGCATTCTGTATGACAACAATTTTATCAAATTTATCTTCGGATTTAATTTAATTTTAATATTAATAATATTAATAGTGCCTTTCGATCGAAAGTTACACACCCGAACTCTTGCCGAATGTTATAAAACGAAAGAAATGTATATCTGAATCATGTAGCCATTTAATTAATATTAGATTTTAATTATATACTGAAATATAAACATGCACAGTACTGTCTAGAGAATCTAGTTTTTTTGACGGATGTTTATTTCTTATGACGGAATATTCAAAATCACCGCACCATTTATTGCAGAAAATACTTTCAGATGAAGAATTGTATTACTTATCTTTGTTTCCTTTTAATATGTGATGTAATGTAATGCGTTAAATGTGCCAGAAATGTACATTTTTAATGCACAGTGTTTTTACTTCTACACTATGTGTTGTTGTATAATGTATTTTGTATGTAGTATTATTATTCGTGAAGCCTTTTGTTCTTAGTGCTCAAGCGGCTGGGACTGCCGCTCCAGGTGTCGGCAATCGGTAACTTTACCGTCAAATAAGTCGCCGTGTGTTACATTGCTAAAGGTATTTTAACTGATCTGTGTTTACAACTAATCACCGAAAATATAAAGTATAAATAAAATAAAGCAAAATATGTTTCGTGTTTGCTGGATCGGGAAATCTAACTTACATGTGCCTTTCCAACAAGTCAACGAAATGCCTGTATTTTAATGCTGAGTAATAGTTATGGCCGCGTATTAAAAGGATAATTGGATCCTTAGTGAACATAATTAAAATGTGTTATTTAATTATCTGCGTGGCAGTCGTGATGGCTCATATTGGTAGGATGTCTTAGACGCGGCCGGGGTGCTTATAAGTTCAAATTCAATTTATTACAATATACACTGAGAACAATAAGATGCTTGCTTGCAGACTGCCAGTATAAGTTTATAAAGAATAACCATAAATAGCGACATCAGACAATAATGACAGCGGGAGCAGTGATTAACACAGGTCACAAAACAATTAAAAACACAAAAGAACATTTGTCATAAGTTATTTTGTTTCATTGTTTCATTTTAGCTTCAGAGAAACTAAACATCAGCGGTCAAACCTCGCTGCTGTCTTTCGGCTAGTTCCAAAAGTAGCATAAATGTTGTTTTCGATTATAAGGAATCAGCAAATGAAACGTCTGCTTGGGCGGAAACGGCGCTGAACCGCCGAAACGTTACTATAAGGCTCACGTTTCCTGACCTGACAAACAACTTTAAGGTAATATGTTAGTGGGCTCCTGGGCAGAGGTCTGTGTCTAAACTTCATATGAATAATTTAAATTGATCATCTCGCCCGAGGTGTTCACTATCTTGTTTACTCTGAATTCTATGATAGGCTCCAGACCCATCTCGACCCTGTATAAGCATTTGGGGGGGGGGGGGTCATTCTCATTTAATTCAGTCAGATGATGCTTAAAAATAAAACATGTCAACAGCACTGACCTCCATTAGCGTGTTCCCGAGAATGTAGATGGGAGTGAAAGTGCAAAGGGCAGCAGATTAGCTCTGACCGCGACGTAACACGTGCTTACACAGGTATGAAGATCATTGTTAGATACGGGATACCGTCTCTCTATAATGCATGCATCGAATTCACACATATGCCATGTACGAGATGTCTCGAGATGTTTGCTGTTAATGGGCCAAAAAAAGTTGGTGTCATAAATAAAACGATTGATTTTACATTTTACTAATAAGACTCAGGCACCAATGCATATTGTGAAACACCTTTTTTTCCTGAACAATTATATGGAAGCTATATAAGGTGATTGACGGTGATTATATGGTGATTGCCCGGACGCTATTAATCAAAACAAAGGTAATAAAAATCGTACAGAATGGTTGTACAAAGACACAATAAATGCTTAGACAGTCAGAACTTTGCTTTCTCGGAAATTCTTCACCTGTGCAGCTTTCTAAATACATAAATTATATATTAAATTAAAAGCGTCCGCCACCTACGTGATTTTATACACTAATTCACCAGCTTTATTCGCAATTACTCTAGACATTTGGAGCCTTCAAATGAAAATTTATGGTACGAATAAAAGCTTATAAACTGCCTTCGAAACACCTGTTAAAGTAATAGTCTATTCGGAATACTTTTGGTGATACGTCTGTGTAGGTTGTAAAAGTGTTTATAACTCATATTTAATACATATTTTACTCATTTAAACAGTGGTTCATTTAACGTTTCTTGTTATTAAAATGAAATAAATTGCGTGAAATACAGGAGAGCGTATCTATACATATTATTAACATATTCTTCACTGTTAAGATTATTAATTGATTGTTGTACAATTTAGTAGTTTACAATGTTCGGATAACTAGTTTGACTTACGTATTACTCTGAAACATTTTAATCCACATTTATTCAATTCAGTGAAGAATGTGTTAATAATACTGCAAATTGCAGGTAACCCAATAATATTTTGTATATACTGAAGATTTTGCGGTCTGACTGTTTACAAATGACTCGAGGATAATTCAAGATTATATATTTTTGGATTATATATTAGGGGTATGGATGATGTAGATCGACTTGGAAAGAACGCTGTATGTGAACTGAATTAGTCAGAAGATTCTATTATTTGAATAACCAATTAATTAATTCAGTCGGTCGGATCTATCTATCTATCTATCTATCTATCTATCTATCTATCTATCTATCGTCTGTCTGTCTGTCAGTCTATCATCTGTCTTTCTGCGGAAGAATCCCTAAAATTCTCATGGTCCATATGAGCTCAAACCTATTTCTGACGGTCCCTTGAAGAATACTATGAATATTCTTCGTAATGTTGACGTATTTATCACCCATATAATATTCAGCATTGTGTAGGCCGACATGAAATATATGGGCAATATAAAATACAGGTGATGATCCTTTCCCGACTTGCGTACCTATACATCCATTTCCTTTACCCGCCGGTCCTATGCAGGACTCACTGACCCGCGGTTTATATGTGTATCTGTTCTACCCTAAATGTCAAGAACAGAAGTACCTTAACTGTAGGCTAATTTTGATTAATGACTAAAGTTTGCTTTTGAATAAACCTTCAGCTGCAGTTAATTGTAGTTAATTAAATGACGAAAACGTATTTTGGTAATGAATTAAACCACAAATCGGAACGAAAGATCAATAGTAATTAAAAAGATTAATCGCACGCTTTATATAAAGAATGTTGGACCTAGGCTTTAATGCGCAAACGTGACATAAATAGGCGACCCGCGTTAATTGTTGGATCACAAAGGTTGTTTAAAACAGCGATTAGGACAGCGAAGAAGTGGCGTGAACTATAACGTCTGTGTCATTAATTAAAAAGGAAGTTCTCTGCAGTCAGTGCAGGACATTCTGTAATGGCTTAATTTGATTTCAACTCGGAACCTGTGTAGTAAATAAAAACGAGGCTTCCGCGTTATATTACTGGCATCTAAGAGCAAAGCGATTTGCGAGCGCCGCGAGGCCGATTGCGCGTCCGCGGCTGCCTGGGCTCCAGACACTAATCCGACTGAATAGCACAATGCGCGGGCCCGTGTTTACATAATGTAAAGAAATAAACAGAGAAGCAGGCCAATGCAAAGCCGTCGCAAAGGAGTGTAGGCAGGACACACCGGGAGCTCACCATGCACCGCCGCGTCACACCTCAGCTCACTCAGGGCTACGCGCGGGAAGGGAGATGGTGCAGATGGCATGTGTGTCAGGAACGTGGCAAATTAAAGTCACAGGTGTATAGCGGTTTGAAGGAGGCAAATATCCGAAACGCGAATGACCAATTAGAAATGAGCACTATCATGTTTTCATTAATGAAACGGTTTGATCTTGAAATAAATTTCTCCAAATTCCTTTTATATATTTTGGAAATCAAATGTTGCGAAGGGACTTTAAGAAACCATCACATATATTAATCTGGCTATAGCTCGCTTCAAACATTTCATCAAGCAAAACTAGACATCCGCTTTGAAGGTGCACATCAATACGGTCGAATAATTCTGTAGTGCAATCAAATTGTGCATTTTTTCATGTTTGTTCCTTTCTTTTAATGTATTAAATTAGAAGGCCTAGTATCGTTTATGAGCCCATTTGGCTACTCAAAAATAACACACTACTTTAATTTTGTCCAGGTACTCTTCACGTTTAAAAGGGATTATATATCAATACTGTTGTTTCGAGGAGAGGGAAATCATTGGTGGCTGGTCTTTTTCACTTTCTCGACTGCCTATACACGAATAAACGTCTATAACTCCAAAATCTCTAATCTAATCAGTTAATTTAGTACAATAAAGAAACGTTTCATGCTTAAATCAAGCGCCATGTCTCGCAGCTCAAATATAAATGCCAAACAATAACGACTCATTAAATGGGCTACATACAGCATGTGTGTTGCGCAGAGAAACTAAATAGGTCTATTATTAAATATGATAAACTGCTTAATGGCATTCTTGAAGGCATCCATTACATAAATATTTTAAATGTTAATATCAAAGGAAGATTTTAACAATTTTGTAAATACAATTCGCCGGGCTCGAAAGACCTGTGCATTTCGTTCCTTAGCATTATAGACTGCATCGGAGTTACACTTAGTATTTATATGTCACGCAGAGATAATCTTGTTTTAACAATCGTGTCTTTAACAAATAAACATAGAACATTACGCATAAAAGAAAATCAATAAATTATAGAAACCTTCAGTTTATATGCATGTGATTAAATGTGAAGCAAAATGTATAACGGCTTTTTAAATGATATTGCTCTGAGATTTGAAATTCAGTTGAAATTTGCAGAACGGAACTGTTGAACATGTCAATAATAAAGGATAGGCTGTGTTTCTTATTTACCGTAACGACACAGCCCTGTTTAAACTTCGAGTACTTATTCTGTTAGCATTTTCAAAAGGTATGTAAGTAAGGCACATGCAGGTTATAATGGACGGATTTCGCCTGGATTTCAGGTACTGCGTCAGGTGATTTCCCGGGAGGCGCGGAGCTGTCCTTGGTACTAACGGCGCGCAAGTTCAAAGTTCAACATAAGACGCTTCTCTCAAGTGCCCGGCTTAAAAACGTGTCAGATGCTATAATGGTGACGTTTAACAATAAATACATAATTATTTCCTTATGACATCAAAGACAAGGCTACGGGTTGGCTAGGAGTTGGTCTTATACCGTTAAAAGTAAATCTATGTTATTATTATGATTATGATTATGATTATGATTATTATTATTGTTAATGCAATGCGAATTTGTGTTTGTGCGTGCTTTACAGTATATTTGCTGGTACGGCTCCCGGAAAAGGTACAGCTCATAGATTTTGACTGCCCCCTTCATTTCGTTATTTTCAGAAAACAAAAGTTGGAACTTCCGTTCTCCCATAATTCACGAGGATAGCCCTTTGCACCACCTAGGCCAGGGGACCGCTTGGATGCGGTCTCCGGAGATGCCACCATCTAAACTGACTAACCTGCGTCGGAATGCACGCGAGCAAGACGCGAGATGGCTTTGTGACAGATGAGGAGGCCGTGATGTCAGTCACTAATTAATGGTGCTGAGCATTAACCGGGAAGGACATCATTTCGGCCGCACGTACCTTAGGCTACACACACTGCAGCAAATCGTGAAAGCATGCGGAAACGTGACTCTAAACTTAACAGGAAAAATCGAAGTTTCCAGCAGAAAAAAAATCATTAATTCTATATGCAAATGCGACTGGGGCTGAAAGGTTGCCATCGGGGAAAAACCGGCTGCTCACATTTAATAGGCTACAAGAATTTAGCAGGTCTTTTCCCGTGTAGGCTATTTGTTTCAGTAAATATTTTCACAAATTAAAAAACTTGTAAAATCAAAATAGTTGCGTGTTTAATGCATGCACGTGCCAATATCATACTTCAAAAGCCCCTTGCTTGTTGTCCACTTTTATTCCTTAGACAGTAATTTACGGTAGCCCCCGTAAAAAGTTTAACAATTAACATTAGCATATAACTGGCATGTTATCTTTTGTATAATAATTGTATTGTTTAGCGATTCTAAGAATATTGATATTTTAAAATGCTGATAACGACACAAAAGGTGTGTTTTTCCTAATTGATGTAGCCTGTAAATGATGGTAAGTCACTATCAGTACAAAACTCTTTAACTCAGCCTAGCTGTTTGCCGAAAATGACATATACTACATAGGGTATGGCACACTTGTACCTTAAACTGAATGTGATCCTCCTGTTTAATGGTTCGCTCTCGTGAATTATTTTTAAAAAATAAAATGGAAACGCGCGTTTATATTTGTACTTAATGCGGAAGTTGTTGTTCTTGTACGGATTATTTGCTTTGTTTCATCTGTCTGCAATTATTTGATTAAAAGGAAGCGCCGTGTCTGACGTTAACTAGACGGGCAGGCTCTGGAAGAATTTTATACGGCGCTACGTAGCGTAGACAATGTAGAGGTTTACACTTCTCCGAAAAAGTAAGTTACACATTGGATGGTCAATACAACTAGGAAAATGGGGTAAAATAGCGCCGAGAGCAATAGCAAACGATCGGCAATATTCGCATGATAATAATCAGATGAAAAGAGCGACTATCTCAATGAACTTGTCATTCAGTCTTACAAGGTTCAGTCATATCTGAGGTGTTTTGCATAACTATGCGCCGCACGTCTCTAATCCTCAAAGGGTCGCGGTGGTACTTGGCTTTGCACTGTAGTCATTCAAGGTCGCAACCCCGCAGGAAATGTGCGCTGCCATAGCAACGCAAAAATGGCTTCCAAAGGCTTAGCATAATTCTTTCCTAATAGAAAAATAACAGCGCCAAATCCCGTCCTTAGTGAACTAGCTTACTCCGTGGAGGCAGACTCCCACCTGTGATCCTCAGCCATCGGTAGGCAAAGACCAACGTAAAATAATAAGTATGTTTTAAAAGGGCTTCTGAGAAGGTTTCCAACCAAGCCTAAACTCTCTAGCGGCTGTAAAACCCATAGTATCGCCCGGCCTCGTGATAGATGGTGAATAATGTGTTCACCAAAGCAGCACTTACCTTAAGAGGGGCAGGACCGGGGAGGTGGACCCCCGACGCGAAACAAACATTAAGCAACTTTAAATTCTAAAAGACTATCACGTTATTTTTAACCAACTCCATTCTCAGTCTCGGTTATGGGACACACTGTAATGGTAAATCACAGACATACAAGGCACTAGTTTCTGGGTGTTCCGAAAACAAAGTTTTGGGCCGTTAGATCAAAAAGCAAATGGTGGATGAAGCTGTTTCATGAGCTCTTCCTGTCAGTAGAGGGACAACGAGCCATCAAACTGGTCAATGCTACCCTTGAATTGAAATCATGTATGTCAAACTCTGTTTGGACACGGCAGTTAACAGACGGACATTACAGTGAAGGGGAGATTTTTCAGGGTGCGTGGAGTAAGGATCAGCTCAACGCCATAATAAAGGAACCATTTCAGCAGAAAATCCTCAGACGGGGTACTGGGGACCAAAGTATTTCACAAAAGCAAAGAGTGTTAGCATTTAGACTGTAGTCAGTGGTGTTAGTTGTGGAACTAAACAAAAAAGAAACAGACAAAGTACAAGTGACAAGCCTCACAGCGCAGAAAAGTTAAGTTATGAAGGTGTGAGATGAAAGACTTTGCTCAGTGACAGCCGTTTTGGCAAGTCACTTTCTTATGTGATTCAGCTCATGCAAAACACTTAGCTGCTCTGTGAAGATCTGCTCCTGACTACATAACGTGCATCACAGTGAAACAGACAGCTCCAGAGTACAAGGTTGCCCCTCCCATAACTCAGGGAGCATGCATTTGGTAAACATCATCGCTTTCCATCATTTGTGATTTGTGAAGATTTAAAAAAATCAGAAGCCGATTTAATTTTTTTTTTATCTGAGCTTTGCCTAATGGACCAATAGCAAGTTTTTGTGGTTTGTAAGCAAACTGAGCTGTTCCTTCAGCATGTAGGGCTTCCTTTGGGAATGGGAAAAACCATAAAAGCAGGTAAAACTGCTTTGGGAATAGATTCCTACAAAGCAGATAAATAATCCAGCAGCGCTGAACGTCTTTTCACCTGTTGTCGACAGACGGGTCCTTCAGAACAGCCACATTTCTGAGAATTTACCTGGCACCACTATAACAAAGTTAGCCTCCTGTACCGTGGGGTCTCGTGATTATTTAGCTTCAAAGCTCATGGAGGTGATGCCTTGTGCTTTCTAAGGAAAGACAGTTGAAGCACGTAATCACTGGAACTTACCAATACAGTTTTTGTAAACCACTTTCACATGCTTTTTTTTTCTTCATACTCAGGACTTCCATTTGATACAATTTGAAGGATATCATGTGATTAATACTATGAAAGTATTCATTAAAAAAATGTGGAGACCCATTTTTAAATGTGAGGATCTTTCTGGATTTCTAGGCTAAGTTGTCAAGTTCCCAGAAATCCAGAGCAGCAGGTGTTTTTTAATCTCTGCTGGGGACCAATCAGAATGGGGCACCTTGACATTCTTGTCAAATAATTCGTGCTGCATGTTCTCCCTGTTTTTTTTCCTCAAGATGACAGCAGGATGATGCCATCAGTGGTCATATGGTTGTCTAACTGTTCACCCCTGGCACTCCCTGTGATCTCACTCCTTAAAACCCCTGATTTAGTGTAAAAGTCAGACATGTTTCTTCATGACAACTTTCTGAAGAATTACAGTGCAGATGAGTAACTAGGTCTGAGAGACTAATTGGCCTTGCAGCCCCTATTCCCCCACCATTGCTATAGCCTGGAATAATGTTTATATTGGGGGGGGGGGACTCAAACAGAGCTCCATTAAGGTGCACTCAGCATGCAGGTCAAGCCTTTGAGAAAGCTGGGCTCAGCCTAGCAACATCAACCCATGGATGAGGATTCAGAGCATTAGCATTCCCAGTGGGATGGGCTGCCTCTTGGGGACCTCTCAGATGGAGGTGTGTGTGCACCTGATCAGCTGATCTGTGATCACTGTTTTCGCTGGCAGCTGCATCTGTTTCCACCCTTCAGCGGTGAACGCCAGGAACAGCGTCGCAAGTCAGGCTAAAACATTTACCGTCATCAGGAGCATTTTAGCGACTCGAGAGTCAGACCTGTTAATGCTTTTTTAAAGGGCAATAAAGAGGGAATCACGACTTGCGAGACTTTTATTTGTGTCTTTTACACTCCTGGAAGGAAATGGAGTGTGGTTTATGCTCAAGAAAGAAGGTGTGAAATTCAGTGGCAAGTCAGAGGAAACCAAATCTGGGTTCAATTAAATTTCTCCCAATTTGAGTTTTTATTTATATACATAGAGAAGGGGGGCATGGATCAAGGCTGCAGACCTGCCACTAAAAGTGAGCATTTGCATATTTATTTTGCACATGTTTTTGTTCAAAGAGAGGGTCAGCCAGCATCCCAGAAGTAAGTGGGTTTAAGGGCCTTCTTCAAGGACCCCCAGTGATGGAATGGAAACCTTGTCAGCCATGAGATTTGAACCCACAACCATCCACATATGAACACAGATTCTTGACCAACTGAGCTATACACCACAATAAACCTGCTTCAGATCTACAGTAAGACATAGTTTCAAGAGTCAAAGGTCCGGTTAGAGAGTGGTGATGAAGCGACAGAGAGTCGGGAGTCAAAGGCCAATTTAGTGATCTGTGACTGACCTACAGAAAGTCAGGAGTCAAATGCCCAGTAAGCTGTAATGGATCTACTGAAAGTCAGGTGTCAAATTCTCAATTCAAGTCATGATGACCTTATAGAGAGTCAGGAATCAAAGGCCCAGTTAGAGAGCCATGATGGACCTAAAGAAAATGAGGCATCAAAGACCTAATTAGAGAGTCATGATAGAACTACAGAGAGTCAAGCATCAAAGTCCCCGTTAAAAAGCCACATTGAGGTACAGATAGTCAAGCGTCAAAGTCCCAGGTAGAGAGTCATGTTGGAGCTACAGATAGTCAAGAGTCAAAGTCCCAGGTAGAGAGTCATGTTGGAGCTACAGATCGTCAAAAGAGTCAAAGTCCCAGTTAGAGAGTCATGTTGAGGCTACAGATAGTCAAGCGTCAAAGTCCCAGTTAGAGAATCATGCTGGAGCTACAGATAGTCAGGGCAGGGATTTTTAATCCATGGGGACCTATAATACTAGTACTCCCTACTCAGCCATAGGGTCACCTGTATTAAAGGTAATACAAAAATTCTGAAACAAACTTCAGTCTCATTACTGTCAGTATTTGATACAATAATTATTTAAATATATTCAGCAATAAAATTATTTATGTTACATTTCCCAGTCAATCTAGTAGTAAGGAAAGGGCCCTTATAGAGGTATTACCCTCTATATCCCTCGTCCCCCTTCTTGTATTATAAAGAGAGGAGGTCACATTATCCTATTTCCATGGGAGTCAGGCAGAGCAGGTCCTGGCATAGTCTCATTGTCCCTCACAGCCTAAAATTTGCGATGGGCAGATGTCTTCATAAGATGAGCAGGAGGGAGCCTCTCTGTGGCAGCTTTTTGCCTTCTGTATGTGCCTAAATGTCCCCTGAAGTGACAAAAGCTGCTTGCACTGCACATCATAATTGCAGGAAAATCTGGAATGAGAGGGAAAACTCACACTGTTAGCCAGGCGCTAACAACCATGCGCTAACAGCCAGCTGCTAACAGCCAGGCTCTAACAGCCAGCTGCTAACAGCCAGGCTCTAACTGCCAGGCGCTAACAGCCATGTGCTAACTGCCAGGGCTGCCACTATAAACTACTAATTAATATTAGTTTGTTTTTCCTTCTCTTCAGAGTTTTCTAGGGTGTGCTTATAGCAGTAAATATAGCATGAACATGTGAATGTCTGCAGTGACTTAGGGACAGCACCCAGCGTCTCTTTACCTGCAGTGACACCCAGCACTGACTTGTAGCTGTCTGCAGTTATGAATTACGTGCAGATGGGAATTCTTGCTATCTGCACTGAAGCATCACTGTCTGCACTGAAGCCTCACTGTCTGCACTGAAGCCTCACCATCAACACTGAGATCTCACTGTCTGCACTGAAGCCTTACTGTCTGCACTGAAATCTCACTGTCTGCACTGAAGCCTCACTGTATGCACTGAAGCCTCACTGTCTGCACTGAAGCCTCACTATC
>JAODKN010000002.1:25136293-25160579 GCA_026774425.1 Petrocephalus zakoni
AACACTGAAATCTCACTGTCTGCACTGAAGCCTCACTGTCTGCACTGGAGCCTCACTATCAACACTGAAATCTCACTGTCTGCACTGAAGCCTCACTGTCTGCACTGGAGCCTCACTATCAACACTGAAATCTCACTATCTGCACTGAAGCCTCACTGTCTGCACTGGAGCCTCACTATCAACACTGAAATATCACTGTCTGCACTGAAGTCTTGTTTTCTGCACTGAATGTCTGCACTGAAGCAAGACATTTTTATGGGGGGCTCGAAAACTCTGTAGCGATTGGCTGGCAGGACCTAGAGGGACTCCTATAGCCCGAGGCAGCAGCATGCCAGCGACTGGGAGTCAGGGATAACTGTGTGTCATCGTGGCCCCGGCCGGCCGCACAAATGAAGACGCGTACTACAGGACTTTATCACCCTGGAAACAGGATGTCACTGTACACAATGGGCAGAATGTCGGCTCACTACTTCCTGGTTATTTAATGAATTTCAGCACCCGAGTAAGAGGGGGCGTCATGAAATTAAAATATCTGGTGAAAAACATTCATATATAAGACATATAAGCATCTTTGGCCGCCCTTGAATACAGACACTGGTGTTTCGCACCATCCCGCCCATCCCTTAAAGCTTCAGTATCTGCCCTCATGTGATAATTACCTCCATTATCACTGTCATCCCACACCACCGCTCCCATTATGGGACAGAGATTCCCGTGTGATTGGACCATCACTGTGCATGTGGCCCCCTGTGTTAAATAAGGTAGAAAATGCATAGCTCGCAAGATGCTTAATGATGAGATTAGCAAATGAGTTCCTGTTCTTAGATTCAAACCTGGGCATTTGAATGAGTTTGCTGTCTACCGGCGACAAGCCTTCCTAACTGCCAATCATTAGCAAACCAATGATAATGATGAGCCCAAAATAGTCAGGAACATCCCATCTCAGGTTTTTGTATGCTTTCTGTCCTCTATCAGAAGGTAAATATCAAGGAAGAAATTAGATTTATAAGCATATATAATTAGATTTATAAGCATTCAGTGTTCAATGAAACTGCATATAACAAAATCACACATTAAAATAAAGTAGTTTATTTAAATCATCATCATACAGAATGATCCTATTGTTAGGTATTATGGTGGAGGGCCCATGTTATTAAGCTGTAATCTGTGCCTGCAATCTGTAACTTTGAAGCTTCAGAAAATGATTTAATATCCTGATTTATCCATGATGTAAAGCTTCTGAGTACTACCTTGGTTTTGTGAAAGACACTGACAAAGCATTGACTTGCATGAATCATAAAGAGACAGCCTACACATCACAAACACAGAGACGGGTTACTACCAAGTGTAAATATACAGCTTGATTATTCTTTTTTGTAAATTTGATCTGTTGAAAATTTTAATTGATTAAAATATAAAAATTCTTGTGCAACAGTACATATTGTTAAAATAAAATGCATTTCTGTTTATAGGCTGATAAAATGATTATAATGCATGTTTGAAATACTTCATATCTCAAACTGAATTTAAAATGTTATGTTAAACAAAACACAACCTCTTTTTTACAATTAAAAATTTAAAATTTTTCCAATTTAAAAGTAATATTTACTGTCTTACAAATGCAAGGCCCCATAAATTTGCCATGAATCAAGTGGGCTGTTCTGTTCATCTATTGTACTTCTTCTGGACAGTTTTAATTTGAAGCTTACTTTAGGAATTGTGTTATTGTTATATTAGTTTCTTATAGTTCTGATTAAGAGATGTTACAAATATTACTCACAAGAATTGGACAGCCTGATTTTGCAGAGTTCAACACATCTCTGGGTCAGCAAGGGAGGGGCTTGTGTTTCACTTTATTAACCAATCGCAGTCTTCATATATGACATCATCACATTGGGCCATTTCTTTTCTTATTTTCAAACTCAAGGCTTCCACCCATCCTGCCACCTGCCCTGGGGGTGTGTAGCTCAGCAGGGTAAGTCTTTGTGTTTGTAACCCAATGGTTGTCAGCTCTTCTTCTTATTATTATTACTGTTATTATTATTATCATGAAATTGAGATGCACCTTTAGATTGGCCAGTACAGCCTGTGCAGGTAAGCATATTCCTATATATAGGAATGCACAATAAAACAGTCACTTTAGAAATCTGTACACTTTGTCACTTAAGAGAAAATACTGGTTTTAATTAATGCGATGATGTCATACAACGAAATCTGTGATTGGTGAAAGACGTGCAACACAAGCCCCTCCCTTGTTGACTCAGGGACACGTTGAACTTGGCAAAATCAGGACATGCCAAAATCATTTCTAAAACACAGCGACGCTGTTGTCATTTCCAGAACAAATTTGGGGGGGGGGTTGGTTTTGTGTAAAGAATGGTCTCTCTCCACTGGCTATGCCGCCATGTAATACTGGTGCAGCCAGAAAGTTACCAAGACTGTGGTGGAGACCAAAGAATCAAAATAAATAGAAAAGTGAGGAACCATAGCTTCACAGGTCCTGTGACTCACAGGCCACCCATGATTCCCTCATTTCCGGCTCAGAATGTTCTAGAACGGCCTATTATTACATCGCCACTGTCCAAAAACACATGCACGCCACGTCATCATACATGGAAGCGTCTGAGGATGCTGGGGCAGCCAATGTGACCCACTACCTGCCGCCCCATGGTGAGGGACATGTGGCAGAACTCCACGGACCAATCAGCCGGTGCCTTTTGACTGGGCTGCCATGGAGACCCCGGGTAACGCATAGTGCTATCATGGGCAGCCAATCGGGGCTCAGAGTCGTCACTTGTTCAGGCATCGTCAGCTAATTAAATGGAAATAGACTGACCCCCTGCCTCCTCTCGGTGTGTGGAGCTTGCATGTCCTCCCTGAATCATGCAGGTTTTTTTCTCTCGTTTCCTCCTACAGTCCAAAGACATACAGTCATGTGGCTTGTCGTCTCAAAGTCGCTCGCGATGTATAATGGTATGTGCCCTGTCTTGGGCTGGTACACCATCCAGGGTGCACCCCAACCTCGTGCCCAGTGACGTAGTGGCATCTCTTCCAAAACGTACCCCAACCCTGTGCCCTATTCCGCGGGGCGGTCACTGTCAGGCTTCCCTGAGGGCCAGTACAGGATCAGCATTTGGATGCCCTATTTTGTGTTATTAATTGAATTTCCCAGATGTTTTAGCCAAAAAATTGTTACTGTACCTTCTTCATAAAGCACATTGATTTATTTAGAAGACATTTTTATCCAAAGTGATGTACAACTTTTAGCTTATCCAGCCATGATTGATGAGGCATTCAGCGTGATTTGGGCTAATGGTTTAATACCCTGAATATTCTAATGGACACTGGCTGACATACACACACTGTTACTTAATTGTTGCCAACCGCCCATCAATGGCCTATTGGACAATAGCATAAACAACAGATAGCTTTCTCTACAATGTGTTGTTTTTCAGCAAAGTTTAAATTTACTGAGCTGTAGTATACTGTAATGTTCATTCATAGATTCATTGCTTTATTCTAACAGACATAATTACAGTACATTACACCATATTATTTCTGTTACACTAAAATGATGTTGACATAGGTTTAGTAAGAATTAAGCCTTTATAGAATTTATGTCTGTTTACGTTGCTTGCTATTTGAAAAAATGCTGTGATAAATCTTTGCATACCACACTTGTCTGTGTGACCAAAGTTGCATCCTGCACACCTTCTCAGCTCGTTCATAACCCAAAACTCACAATGGCAGAATATGAACCGAATGCACAAATGTAGCAAGTATATATGTTTTGGAATAAAATGTTTTAGGAAGTAACATGTGTTTTAATTATTTATCCTACATTATATCAGTAGGTCAAATTTTAAAGCTGTGTAGGCTTTAAATAGGAATGCATGTACATTACTCTGTCTACAAATAGGAAAGAAGGAGTGTGTGTGGGTGTGTGTGTGTGCGTGTGTTTGCGTGTGTGTGTGTGTGCGTGTGTGTGTGGGTCTGCATATATCACATCTGAGGCCAAAAATGTCCCCAAAGTGTGGTAAAACCTGAAATGTCCCTACTTTTGGGGGTATCTTTTCAGGTCCCCATTTGGATAACCTAAATTAACCTAAACCTAAAAATCTGTGAATGCAATCAAAAAAGTAAAAATGCCAAAAGTATTTGGGTTGGTTACTCATGGTTAAGGTTAGGGCTGGGTTGGAGTTAAGGGTGTTGTGATTGGGATTAGGGTTTTTCCCATAGAAATGAATGGAAGGTCCCCATTTAGATAGGTATGCCAAGACTGTGTGTGTGTGTGTGTGTGTGTGTGTGTGTGTGTGGACTCATACCTGCAGCTACCACATGCTATGAGTAATTTGTGATGCTCTACACAGTTTGATTAATTCAAACACCCAGGTATCCAACCCTATTTGGGAATGCTACTTATTAAAGTTATGTTTGTTTGTTGGGGGGAAAGATCAGGGTCCCTATGTAACTGGGTCCCTATGTAACCCCCCTCCCTCCAGCCATCTGTGTCCCTGCTCCCGACTACGGGATCTGAGGCGGCACTCTAACCTATGGAGCCACATAACGTCCTGCAATGAGGACGACGGGGAGCAGAATGCAGACAGGAGAGATACTGGTGTGTGAAAGAAGAGAAGGTTTGAGCTGATTTTCTACTCCTCAGGTTAGTGAGCAGTTTGTAAGTGCAGCACAGGTAACAGACCTGCAGTGAGGTACGGGAGAGAATATCAGAAGCGTACAAAGGTGGGGGGGAATAAGGAGGCTAACCAAGAAGCGAGACTCAGACACAGACGGAACCCGGTTCTGCTAACAGTGGCTGAGGGACCCTTCCTTGTCAGACACAGATGTGGAGCCTCTGAGCCTGAGACCAGGCGATTACTCACCTGGCTGGCGCGTGGTCATCCAGGTCAGCGCTGCTCCCTCAATCCCCAAATAGGCTCCCCGTGGCCAGGGGGAATCAGCTGATCGCCTTGTCATGTTAAAGCCCTTTCCATCAAACATTTGGTCAGAGAGCAGGTCAGCTGCACATACAGCACCTCACGCAGGTCTGTAGCGAGACTGGCCCGTCATTCTGAGCGGCCCTGAGTGGCCCTGCTCCAATAACGCACGGCCTGGGAGTGGCACGGGGCTCGCTGCGCTCTCTGGGAAGGGCTGCGCACTGACAAGTTACACTTCATTCACGTCTGGAGGCAGCCAACCTGGCTTTCAGAAGCCTGGAAGTTTTTAATTACCCTACATTTTTTTACTCAGGTGATTTTACGGTGTTTGATGATTCTTTTCAACTATGTCCAATATGCAGGTAAGTAATGTGTGTTTATTTTATTTTTATTTTGTTTTTATTTAAGGAGAATGAAAAGGAGAGAAAATGAGAGAAGATAAGCGCGCTCTGTTAATAAAGAGAGAGAAGTGCGCCCCCTGCTGGCCCCTCATTCTATCTGCTTTTAATGAGGAGAGGCTCTGATCAGCCACGGCAGAATGCAAAGCCTGACGAGGGAAATCCGAGCCCCCTGGCTGCAGCTAAAACACACCAAACGTAACAAAAAGAGATGATGTCATGTGATCATCAGCAGCCACAGTCATTGGGTGTGGGGGCCCTGGCTTGCTGGGGGAGCATGTTCATAGGTACAGATGATGTCTTCATTGACACTATGTGTTTCTCACATTTCCCTCTCGAATGCAGGATCCCGTCACAGATAGCAGGACTAGCCAGATGCTCGCCATGACCCAATTAAATGTGAGCGGCCATAGCGTGACCTCTGACCTCAGAGGCTTTGCTGGTTGTCACATTGAGGGACCAGCCAGCTTGACTCGGACCCAGAAACAAACACAACTAAACCCCCCCAAACCCTGTCCGGCCTGGGCTGCAGGGTGTGGGAGTGACTGGGTCAGAGGATGGGGCGAAGCCTGTGGTTGCGGACACTGGGAGACAGAGACTGCCCCCAGCAGGGCATCTCTCCGCCCACGAGTGGTAATTACATGGAGGGAGAAGCCCAGGGCACCCCCCCACCACCACCTCTCTCAGTGCTGAGGAGGCACTGTGTGTATATGCTGGGGGCAATGGGGGGCACATGCCCAGCAGGGAGGGGTGGCTGGGGGGGGGGGCTACTCCAGAAGGGACCAATCAAGTGTGAAGCTGAGCATGGAATCCCCCCACACACACACACATGCACACACACCCCCTCCCAGCTCCACAGGACCTGATTCAGTGGGAATAGAGCAAGCGCGGTAACATTCATGGATTAGCCCAGACCCTATTCTGGAGACTGAAAGGCAAAAAACAGCAAGGAGGCAGCCTGAATGAAGGCACAACCCCCCCCCCCCCCCACCCCCAACAGCTGGGACAGCCACTGCTGCCCGCGCCGTGTCGCCATGGAGACGGCACAGCCCAGCTCTGCAGGCGAGATGAAGGCGCTTGGGTTGGATGTGTGTGTTTATTTTCTACCCTAAACATGCCTGTTCCAACCCCCTCCCAACCCCTTAAGGGGACAAATAAACTCTGGACCTATTAATAAATCAGCTACTCCAACACAAAGATTTCAAATAAAAAGAAAAAACTGTCCCTAAGGATATCTGGACAGCACAAGTGCAGCATAAATGGATACAAGCATCAAGCCGCCTCTTCAAAGAACTTTGGGTTTCCTTCTTTGGTATTTCTGACAGGACAAAAAACACAAAGTCCCACGGATAAGAAGACATTTAAGCTCCCAGAAGCTCTGCACTTGCTGAGTTTTAGTGTTTTAACCTCAATACAGGACATAAATGCATTCCTGGTGTCCTGACATGCTGCTCCATTAGCATGCGCTAATCCCTCCCCAGCCCTGCCTTGCAGAAGTTATTATTTTCCATGATTTGGTTAAAAAAGGGCTTATTCAGTTAATTAGCCTGAGGGCAGCTTCTCTGTGTGACAGTAACCCAGCTTGCCAAGCAGAGGGAAGATGGTGAGGCTGGTCCACCCAGCTCCCTAGATCACAGGCCGGGGGTCCATGCCGTATCCGTCCTCACTTTTTCCCTCCCCAGTACTAGTGATGCCAGTGAACTTGACGTTTATGCGAGTGATAGAGCCATACACAGTGAGATGCTGCCGCACTTGCTGTGGGCGGGGCCCTGAACCACTGCACTGACCAGCTGCACTGACCAGTGGCCCTGAGCCACTGCAATCACCCCATAACGGCGGCCTGCTCTGCGCAAACACTCCGTCACGGCAGCCACATCTACGCAATCATCCCATCACGGCGGCCTGCTCTGCGCAAACACTCCGTCACGGCAGCCACATCTACGCAATCACCCCATCACGGCGGCCTGCTCTGCGCAAACACTCCGTCACGGCAGCCACATCTACGCAATCATCCCATCACGGCGGCCTGCTCTGCGCAAACACTCCGTCACGGCAGCCACATCTACGCAATCACCCCATCACGGCGGCCTGCTCTGCGCAAACACTCCGTCACGGCAGCCACATCTACACAATCACCCCATCACGGCGGACACAGCGTGACTCAGGCTTCTGGCCTGGATGTGATTTCCTGTCTGTCTCACTGTGTTCAGACGGCACTTTGCTTGCCTGCAGTAAGTAGCCCCTATGAATTACAAGCTGACAAGTCATCATTTCTGTTTACAAGCTTCCTCCTTCGCTGCCACCCGTGTTACGCCATGTGTTTCGCATCCAGGTCTGGCCAGGCCTCTGCATGCCGCTCAGCACTGCTACCAGAGTGCGGAAGCCATTAAAATTTCCCCCCTGGCATTTTAACTTTTATGCGTGTGATTTGTGTGTCTGTCTCCTCCTGTGCTAGCACCAGCCATGACAGCAGATGGGGGATCGCACCGGAGCCTGTAAGCTGTCAGGGAGAGCGAGGAAGAAGGGGAGCATGGATCCAGCACCCTCCTCTAACCCCATAGCCCCATAACCCTAACCTTACACCATGTGATAATGGGAGTGCCGCATGACCGCCACTTACAGGAAGCCCAGAGGAAAAGTTTAATGTCACATTAGGAATGACACCCACATCCAATTAAACCACAGCACAACAACATGCCCCCTGCTTTTACGCTTCAGCTCAGTTCTGTCTTTTATATCCTTTTGCACTGTGTCTTCATATGACTATATGTGGCCGTGTCTGTGGGTGTCTATGTGTAGGCGCGTCCTCGTGTGTTTGTGTGTGCACGTGTCCTTACGTGTCTGTGGGTGTTATTACTACGCTCATGACTAATAGCACACAAAACCTAAATACTCTTGTTTTTAATCCTTATTTTTTTTTATTAATGCAATAACCCACAAACGAATCAAATGTGCTGGATTAAGGAGTAGCTCAGTCAAGCTGACTGAGATGAGCTCAATATAAAGCCAGCTTACAGCAGGCACAGTTCTTGTGCTGATCCAGCTGAACCCCACATGACCTGTGAGCCCAGTCTTGCAGGATGAACAAGAGCTTCTCACGTTCACTGTGTCCAGATCAACGTCACTTTCAAAAATCCCCACAGTTCACAAAGGGCAGGTCCTGGCTCAGATTCCCCACAGTCTGACCACCCCCATCAGACCAAACGTTTGGCCCCTGCTGCTAATTACCCACTCTAGGGAGAAAGGCTCACTTCAAAAAGATCTTTGCAGTTGAAGACTCTGTCAACATCCTTCCATCGAGTTCAGAGGTCATCTCCATGAGTGGAGTTAGGGTATCCAACATGTAGGCTCTGTATCCTGACCTCTGACCCCTGTGGTGGAATAGGAGCTTTGCAGGTGATGGCATCTGCTGGAGAACATCAAAGGGCTGTGGAAGGAGACAAGATGTGGAGGACAAATCAATTTAAAATAAATTTGGGTACCTTTGCCGTGCTTGTGTGTCTGCTGACTGCGTATGTGTCTGCTAACTGCGAGCATGACTGCGTATGTGTCTACTGCTTGCCTATGTGTTTGCTAACTGCGAGCATGACTGCGTATGTGTCTGCTGACTGCGTATGTGTCTGCTAACTGCGAGCATGACTGCGTATGTGTCTGCTGACTGCGTATGTGTCTGCTAACTGCGTGCATGACTGTGTATGTGTCTACTGATTGCCTATGTGTTTGCTAACTGCGAGCATGACTGCGTATGTGTCTGCTGACTGCGTATGTGTCTGCTAACTGCGTGCATGACTGCGTATGTGTCTGCTGACTGCGTGCATGGCTGCATATGTCTGCTGACTGCGTGCATGACTGCGTATGTGTCTGCTGACTGCGTATGTGTCTGCTAACTGCGTGCATGACTGCGTATGTGTCTGAATACTGCATATGTATCTAGGTATGTGTCCGCAGGCATGTCTGCATGTGTGTCAGATGACTGCATACATATTTGCTGTCTGAATGCTGACTGTGTGCATGACTGTGTATGCGTCTCACGACTGCGCATGTGTCTGCTGACTGCATGCGTGTCTGTGTATGTGTCTTCTGTCTGTGTATGCAACCTTGTGTCTGGTGTCTGCATGTATGGCCATGTATTTGGTTGATGACGGCTTATGCAGCTCCGTATGTGTCTGCTGTCTGTCGTATGGCACTTCAGTATGTGCTTGTGGATTTGATCGCTGTCTGCGCATGTGTGTTTGTAAGCATCTGTGCATAGTCTGCCGTGCATGCTTCTGCGGTCTGCGATGCTGTGAATGTGTCTGGATGGAGTCTGTTGTCTGCCAGACCTGCCTGGAGGGGGTGGTGGGGGTGGTAGGGACAGGGATTAGCCAAGTGACCCAACCCTTTCATCATTCACCCCTGATCTCCTTCCAAATGTCTGAGTGGATCTGACACCTTCTGTGAGGGTGGGGCCACGCCCCCCTCCTGGATGGGATGCTCGCTTTAAGAAAGGGCAGATGGTCCGCAGGAGAAAGAAACACTCCATTCACTCCCATTTCTTATTATGGATCTTCATGGCCGCCATGTTTTCGCACCAGGCTTAACCAGCTACTGCAAAGACTTAACCAGCCAGCGGTGTTTTCGGGATGCATACGGAGGCTGAGTGCAAATCGACCCGCTGCATTCCGCAGAGTCTGCCGCCCAGTCCCGTTTGCTTCATTCACAGGCTGCGGACATAAAGACCCCTCATTCCCCGGACCTCTTTGGTTTCATATGAAAATCAATCAGCCTGACGACCCTTCATAATCCCGTCTTTGCCTGGGACAATGGCCCTGCTGGACTGAGGGCTCAGACGATGCGGCTGTCTGCTCAGATTCTGCCCCGTTCAGGTATCTGCCCCTAAGCTCACTTTGTAGTGGCAAATGCCCAGCGAGGGGGGGGGGGCGGGAGGGAGTGTCACGTACAGTGCCGCCTGCTCCTATGCGCGACTGTGCTGGAGGCATCTGCGGGCATCAGCGTCTCCTGTGAATCCATGACCAGCCAGCCTGTGAACCCAGAATGCTTTCAATTAGCACAAGCTGCACAGATGGGGGCATGTCAGCAGAACCCCCCCCCCACCACCCTTTGCGTGGCTCAGCTCTGAGGTCCTCTTCTGAAAAGTCAACACCCCTCTTTCAGCACTTTGCCCACACACTACACACATGCATGCACTTCAGTCGGGGTCTTCTGTGGTTCTATATTATTCAACAAACATAGAGGAAATGATGGATTTCAGATCATTCTTTAGTGCTTCTTGAAATGATTAGAAGTCAGAATACACGAGCGTGTTAGTGTCATTCGGCTGTGTTTCCAGCGACTCGTTTCAGAACGAGAGTGTATACGTGTGTTTTTAGATGAACGTTTGCATTTTTTAAGAAGCGCTGTAAATGAATGAATAACTCAACCAGCTTCTTAAACATTTGCTGTCTTGAAGACATGATTCAGATTCAAAATTTTTGTTTTTACTGGTCATTGTGCAAATGGGTGATACAAGTCCATTTAGTGGCTTACAAAAATAACACATGCATACATACATATGTACATAATTATGATCTAACAATCACAGTACAAAAAACTGTACATTTGGCATATATACATACTTACATATGCCGTGTGTATGGTTTATATAGTTATTTAAAACACACAGCCGAGACATGACGCTGGTCCCGACAGAGAAGGTGTCACGTACGACGTCCATGTGCGGCCGATAAATACAAAAAGTACAGAAAGTGACGGAATCCTCGTCAGCACAAAGCATGCGTGAATAAATACTACAGGCACTTGTAAAAACGCACATTTAAGGACGAGTTGCAGTGCCAGCCTTGCGGATTGCCATCATTCGGCGTGCCCGACCGTGGACGTGCGTGGTCAAGACGCCCAGGGCCCCTGGAGCGGGCTTTGAAGCTGCGTCCGTTCCCCTCCCCCCCCGGCCGGGACTGGGGGGACACAGCCGAGAGCAGCATCTCAGCTACAATCCCCCCTAATTACAGTCACTGTTATGGCTGCGGGGGGAAAGTCTGCCGAGTCGTACAAAGGCCCCCATTGGCAGAGGATTTTTATTAGCCTCTCCTTTCCTTACCTTTCTGGGTTTGCCAGAGAGCAGGAACAAAGGCAGAATCCCAGTGATTTAAAACTAGCAGAGCAGCCAAACAACAGGACACAACGGGCCACTGATGCATGACTGGGATTAGGAGGCAAGGGAAGGCAGAGGGGCAGAGGAAAGACCTGGGTACTGACTAACTTTTCTTTCCTTTGAAGTAAAAGGGAAAAATGGGTCAAGTCATATAAAAATATATTGATTAACTGAGGAAAATAATGTTACCCTTGGCATGTATAACGACATATGTTACAAATAAAGAATCTTGAATCTTGTATCTTGCCTCGAGAATTTCTTCATTTATGCAAAAAAAAATAAATTATGAGAGCTGAGCTTCCTTTGTGGCTTGATAAGGATAAATCAGCATTTAGAAACAGCAATCTGTTTATGTCTGAACTGCTGGTGGTGAGTCTACATCTGAATTTGGAATGGACTCACTGCAGAGTAAGAGCAGATATTGATTCCTGCTGTTTGAGGTGAAGCATGACGAGATACAATGTATTCTTTAATATGGACCACAGTAACATGGCTACAATGTACGTGTTTTTAGGGTGGAGCTCTAAATTACATAACTACAATGTTTCACTCATATTTAAGGTGGAGCACCAAATTACATCATTACAATGTGTTACTCATCTTTAGGGTTGAGAACTAAATTACATTACAACAAAGTATTGCTCATCCTTAAGGTGGACCACTACCTAACAACACTACAATAAGAAAGTGTTACTCATCTTTAAGGTGAAGCACTACCTAACATCACTATGACGTGTTACTTGTCTTTAAGGTGGACCATCCATCCAATATCTAACACTTATATGGGGCTGGGTTGTAGGTGCAGCAGTCTAAGCAGGGATAACCAGACCTCCTGCAGCTCCTCTGGGGGAATACCAAGGCATTCCCACGCCAGCTGAGAGATATGATCTCTCCAGTGTGTCCTGGGTCTGTCCCAGAGCCGCCTCCCAGTTGTACATATCCAAAACATCTCCCCAGGATGGTGACCAGGAGCCATCCTACATAGATCCCCAAACCACCTGAAGTGGTTTCTTTGGATGCATAGGAGCAACGGCTCTACTTTTACCTTCTTCCAAATGGCTGAGCTCCTCACCCTATATCTGAGTATGAGCCCAGACATTCTGAGATGGAAGCTTATTTCTGGAGCTTACATCTCATTCTTTGTCTCGCTACCAAAAGCTTGTGAACGTAGGTGCGCTTTGACCAATGGACGGACCCTCTTCTCCAGGACTCTGGCGTAGACCTTCCCAGGGAGGCTGAGGAGTTTGATCCCCTTGAAGCTGGAACACATCCTCTGGCCCCCATTCTTAATGACTGGAACCACCGCTCCAGCTATATCTAGTTGGCATTTCATTACCT
Organism: Petrocephalus zakoni; assembly: GCA_026774425.1. Classification (NCBI taxonomy): domain Eukaryota; kingdom Metazoa; phylum Chordata; class Actinopteri; order Osteoglossiformes; family Mormyridae; genus Petrocephalus; species Petrocephalus zakoni. The sequence continues at coordinate 25,149,115 of JAODKN010000002.1, forward strand.
CCAGCACTAACTTAGGCTCCTTTTCCACCAGAGGGGTTACATTTCAGGTTCCTAGAGCCAGATTAGGTAGCTCCTGCCATCAACTGCCATCCAATCTACATCACACTGAACTCCTACAGCTCATCTTGGTGTTACACATCTTTAGGGTAGAGCATTAAATTACATCACAAAAATGTGTTAATCATCTTTAAGGTAGAGCATTAAATTACATCACTACACTGCGAATTGAATTACATCACTATGTTGTGTTACTCATCTTTAGGGTAGAGCGTTAATTTACATTACTACTGCCGCTTGGTTATAAGCCCAAGTGATGTCACATCTGAGCGTATCTACGTCATCTCATTTCTGCTTCCCTTGATTTCACCATCCATGGCCCCCTTCCCCCCCCCATGGGTTCTGCCCTGTGGGGAAAACAGCAGGAGGAGATAACTGGCTCTCCTAGGCTGACTCTCATGCGAGGACATCCAGCCTGTCACCTTTGTGTCCTGAGCAGAGTCGACCAAAGGGGAGGTATGTCTCGCTGCCAGTGATGGATGGCAGGCAGGGAACAGCGGGGGGTTGAGGGGGCTCAGCCCTGTCTAATCTTTAATCAAGACACAAAACCACTAACAAACTGAAGGCGGGGGAAGGAAATTCAAGCAGACATTTCCAAAGCAGCTTTCCAAATGACTATTGTGTCATCCAAAAACACACAAAACCAAATTATTATTGTGTCCAGACATATATCTCCACATGTATATGCCTCTCTGTGACTAAACACTAAAATATTAAAGAGCTTTTAGTATCAGCTTTGGGGCAATTTGTAAATATGGCCAAAGCATCCAGAAAACCAGCAGCTGAAGCGGCACTCTGGCCAGATTGGAGGGGTGCAGATGGCCATCGAGGGGGGAGACACCTGTCTTCCGGATTGTGCCAGAGGTGCTCCATCCAGGTGCTCCAGCCGGAGAATTCCCGGAGAGCTCAATCGGCAGCATTCCCGGTAATGTCATTAGATTTTCTAAAAGAAACAGCTTTTAGAAGTTATTCACTTTCATTGTGTTTACTCTTGGCTGGGGTACAGCGGTTGTTAAAGGCAGACGTAGCTGCCCAGTTTAGGCCCTTAATGTGCTCGCCCGCCCCCCCCCCCCCCCCGCTTTCACTCAAATGAAAACAAACAGGCGGCAGACAAGGGCACCATAAAGAACTTTCCGGCACATGGGCCACATGTTGGCTTACTGAGATCCCAACCCATCGGCCCCATTCAGCAACGCTAGAAAACTGACAGGCTGCCCAAATACTTCATATAGAGAAAGAAAGGAGGAAGGAAAGGGGGTGAGCGACAGGGACCAAATAAATAAGATAAATAGGCCCTTTGACAGATGTGTATGGATGGAGTCAGCTACTTGGTGACAATGTAACGTGAATCTAAACACAAAAGGGGCTCGTCTGAAATGTATGACGCGGCCTGAAGCTCCAGGCCCGCTTCTTTAATTGAAGGCGCTTGCTGGGCGCATTTTACGCGCTTTTCTGCCTGTGTTTGAAGACACCCCGCCGACTCTTTGTTCCTCCGCCGAGTCTATGGGAAAAGTCAGCTTTGGACACAGGCAGCAGCAGCAGCAGCTGCTGGAAGTGACAGCAGATTTGCTTCCTGACAATGGTGCATTGAGGAGCCCAGGCCATCGCACCTTCAGCATAAAAACATCACATATCTCAGGGAATCTGTCAAATCCCGGAATGGCCCTGAGTGACTAAGCCAGGCTGATGCGGGGCTGGAGATGCAGATCGCCCAGCCGATTGGCTGCGAGCTTCCTGTCAGCATCATTAGCTGCTTTAATGAAGCTGCAACATCACAATATAAATCAGAAGATGAATTATCCTTTTCTGCAGAAATAAGATGTTACTCTCATGCACAAACATCAGACAATGGCAGGGAAAGAGAGATAAATGTTGTCTGGCGCCTGAATTCCGAATTCATGCCATTCTAGATTTCATTTGATCTCTTTTAAAAGGGAGAGAGAGATACAAAAACTCAAAGCCTGTGATCCCAGCCTAGAGCATCGGCGAAAATGGTCAATTATACCGCAAATGGGAAGAAGGTCCGGGCTGAAACTTTTGAACACTGAAAGATGTGAAATTAGGAAAGTGCAAATAAACACATATGAGCACAATTAGATAGGGCTGTCTGGCTTTAGGGAGTTTGGCCCAAAGGAATCCGAGCTCGCTTCACGAGGCACACGGCTTATCGAGAAGACTTGTCAAACTGCTTTTTGAAAACGAGCACAAATAATACAGAGAATGTTGTCTTATAATCTTAGTTACACAACTGAGTTCCTCTTGATCTTATAACATCTTAATTAACTGCCTGGTGGTGTTTGGAGCCCCCCAAATTGAAGAGGAATGTACTATTTGCCTAAATTCCCTCTAAGTCATTATCTGAGCAGGTCACATGTCTTGGGTGATACTCTTTGAATATTAATGGGTGACACTAATACAAATTTAATCATGAATCATCCAGTCACTGGCCGTACGTGGCTCAGCGGGTGCTGCTGATGGCTCACACATTCAGTTTGACCCGCACCTCCACTTTGTGCGTGCCTGGTCTCCCCATGCCATGCTAGTCCAAAGACACGCATTTAGGGCGACGGGTATCGCTAAACTGTTATTGGTGTACAACTGAAATTGTGCCTTATCCTCGGTCGTAGAAAGGGGCCACTTAGAACGGCCAATGGGGGGCCCTTTCGATCAGGCAAAAGGGGCGGGCGCTCCGGCAGCCTCCGCCCCCCTGCGCGTGCCTGACGCGCCCTGTGACGTACTGGTATCTCCTCCGGGGGGTCCCCCAGCCGTGTGTCTTTTTCAGCTACAGAAATACCAAACAAACAAAAGCTACTCTTCTGCCCTTCCCCAAATAAAGCTACTCTAAAAGTAGGTAAATAAACTGTCGGCAGCACGCCCTGCGCCTTTCGCCACCTTCTGCCCCCATCCAGCCGCCCCCCGCTGCGTCCCTCCGCCTCCGGTAACCGTAATTGGACGCGAGCGGCACCCTCATGTCCCAGAACTCCCCACAGAATGCTACACAAATTATTAACTCCACTGCACTCCTCCTGAGAAACACTGGGCTTCTTTTAAAAGCCTTTTAAAGCACCTGGACGGGGCGTTTCCGCACGTCCCCACACTGCTCCCGGGTTCGGCGACTGAGACCGAAATGAATAGCTTCTCACCGGAGGCAGTCGGCACCATCCGCCTCGCCACAATATATATTTACCTCTGCAAATTATACATTCGGGATAAAATACCACAATGATGTGTCGCGCATACACAAAATTGCAGAGGATGGACCAAGAGCAATAAAAATATTCCTGTTCGGAGCCCAGCGCGTTGCCGGTCGCCAGCAACTTTGATCTCCTGCCTTCGGGAGAAAAGGGCGCATTTAAAATGTTTATGAAATAAAAAAAACATCTTAATATAAGGTTTTCAGGAACAGGTAAGACGCATGTGAGAGATGGGCGGTAGAGAGAAAGGCACTGAGCTCAGCAGCAGACGTGTGCAGGGTGTGTAGGTGAGAGCCTGAACATAATAAATAAGAAAATAATACGGGGGGAGGTCCCACAATCAGAATAACATTATATAACTATCAGCTAAAGCGAATTTCATTCTGTAAAATTGAAATATATGCTATGTTATTAACCATTAACGTGAACAAATCATTCACAGCACATTCAGAAACAATAGACTTGAATGAAGTAATGCGACGTTATTAAAGATGTATAATTATATTATGATTAATCCATTATATTTAATTTTCGTGGGTGATGATTATTCAGCGATGCTCCCCGTGACCCTGCTGACAGTGGGCACGCAGATGGCGAGAGAGAGACGCTCCTGTACCCCCGTCTCGGGGAGCCCGTGCGCCCTCTACTGCTCTCTAAGAGTAAGGCAGGATGCTGCTTTTGGCGGTCCAAGTGCTGAATCTCTTTAAAAACATGCCATAATACGATTACTGACTTCAGGTGTTTAGTGAAAATGATCTTGACATGTACACAGTGAAATGCAGCATGGATAATGAACAAGGAATGTATTTTTCTGTCTTCAGCTATATTTAGAGCAATCGGGAATTTACGACTGAGACTTTAAGACAGTTGCAGCAAATGAATGACACGGGCAGACAGACACTTCATAGGATGGACGCTTAGCGGCACAAAAATATGGCCTCGAAAATGCCCACAAACCGAAGTTAGCATCACTGAGGTCCCTTCGCAGCTAAACAGTATTTTATCACCTGGCCAAAGCTGGGATTTATGGCAGGAACTCTCTTGGGAAGCCTTTCTTATCCAGAGCCAATGCACAGCATACATGTATATCCTTATCTAACCTGGACCCGTGAGCAATGGAAGAAGCAATTTGGTCTGATGATCCATTGTTCACCCTTTTCTTAAGTTCAGGCAGGTTTATTTTAGGAGAAGGAGAAATGATACCTTCAACCCACAGTGCCTGTTGTATGGGCAGAGGTCTTGTAGGAGTCGTTATGTCTGATGATTGCGCCGCATAGCTGTATAACAGCCAAGGAACATGAAGCCATTTTACAGGACTTAGGGCACCCTGAGGTGTTAACAATGTTCACTCATAATCAAAAGTAGTTTCATGAATGCCCGAATGAAACACCACGGCCTCCTAAACCGCCAGGCCGTTGAGCAGTTATTGGAAGTTCTGGAGGGCACAGTGAAGAACTTTTGTTAACAAGTGAGTCATTAGGGCATCCGATGGTGAATAAAAACAAAACACTGCAATCAGGGGTGAGATGACTGATGAATCAGGGGCGACCTGGCTTTGTGTGCAGAGATAGGCAGAATTAAAATTAATTTGACAATCAATTAAATCATTAACAACTCAACAAAGACAAAAATCTTAATCAATTAAAAGTAGGCTCCACAGACCGCAGTTTGGAAGCCAGAATATAAACATTTTCCTGGAAAAATGCCAGTACGTTATAAAAGGGTAGCTCCTTTCTCTGTTTGCATAAAGTCATACATGAATTCATGTGAAAATAATCTATCACAAAGAAAAATGAAATAAAATATTGCTGTGGGGTACAGTTTGAAGGCTGATCTTGTCAGTTAAGAATAATTAGTGTCATGTAACAAACTGGGTTAAATAGGCTAAATCTCACTTTAATGGCTGTAATATTTTTACACTATTATGTAAATGATATTACGGAATGTACAACATTCAGAACAACTGAATATTTAATGGAAATGTATCAGAATGTATTATTGTGCATCTGTGCAGATTTGTGTGACGGTGTGTGTGTGTATGGCAAGCCCCTTTAACTTTAATTCATTTCTTGAGGATTTCACCAATTCAATTCTAACTAGTTAGAATGCAAATTCTTTCATCCATCCACTTTCCAAAACTGCTTATCCTGTTCAGGGTCGCAGGGAATGCAAACACTTGATATCAGAAATTCAGCTTTCGCTAGTTAAAATGGTACTTCTTCATATCGGAAATTCTATTTTAGCTAGTGAGTGTCAGGGTCAGACGGTGCCCCTTTGTGTTCCTGCCCACTGCTGGCCAGCAGGTGTCGCTGGCCATCCTGTCCGCTTTCCTTAGTCCCCTACTGCGTCACCTGTGTTTCCCGGACTGCCGCATAACTCAGGGGGCTGAGCGTGAAGCTCTCTTATCTCTTGGGTCATGGGTTCAAGGCTGGTCAGCGGCCAGCCTCATCTGTTATTTTGTGTTTATTGTTTTTCTGTTCCCTAGTGTTCTGTTTTCCCTTTTGAGTTTTCGGGTTCTCCGTCCTTGTGCTTTTGGTGATACCATTCCGTGTATCTCCCTAGTGTATCTCCCTAGTGTATCTCCCTAGTGTATCTCCGTTTGGTTTCTCAGCGTCTGCCTTCCCACGCTCCTTAGTTGCTTCACTTGCGTCTCGTTTGTTCTTCAGCGCTCCGGTTATTTGTTCCACCTGTCGCTCGTTGTCCTGTAGCCGTGTGAATCGCATTCTGTATCGCGGCCCTGTTTGTCATCTGAATGCTCTGTTTAGTTCCCTTAGTCCTGCTCCCGGGTTGTGGCATGGTGCTGGCAGGGAAAATGAGGGCGACGACCCTCTTGCGGCTCCGGTGCCAAAGAAAGGGGTTTATTGGGATCTGAAGAGATCTGGGGAAAGGACAAAACAAGGACCAGGAGGGGTCAGAACAAAAAACATGAAGAAAAGGCTGAATAAATAAAACAACAACTAGGGAGCAGGCCTGTTTGGAAGTTCGGACCCTTCATCCTGCCCCTGGATTCCAAAAAGCCGGCGTCATGCAAAGCTGTTTGATAAATGGCATAAAACAAATGTTTGGAATGTCTAATAAATCAGATCCCCCTAAAAGAGGCTAATGCCATTCAAGGACACGCTGTTAATTCTTTCTAGGCATGTTGTAAAGCAGAACATCCCCTAAGCACTTATGTTATGTATACATCTCTTCCACAGACAGTAATGAATACAGGCAGGTCTCGACATACGTGAATCTGGATTTACACCAAAAAAATATCTGACACGCATAGTTTACAGGAACGCCAGCACAAAAGGCGACATACACCTAAAAGTAAATCTCATTTATGTGACACGTGTTCTTTATTAGTAGTATATTTCTGGTTGTGGAGTGGAGGAGTGTAAGTATCTCGGGGTCTTGTTCACGAGTGAGGGAAGGATGGAGCGGGAGATTGACAGGTGGATCGGTGCGGCGTCGGCAGTGATGTGGGCGCTGCATCGGTCTGTCATGGTGAAGAAGCTGAGCCAAAAGGCAAAGCTCTCGATTTACCAGTCGATCTACGTTCCTACCCTCACCTATGGTCAGGAGCTGTGGTTAGTGACCGAAAGAACGAGATCGCGAATACAAGCGGCCGAAATGAGTTTCCTCCGCAGGGTGGCTGGGCTCTCCCTTAGAGAGAGGGTGAGAAGCTTGGTTATTCGGGGGGAGCTCAGAGTAGAGCCGCTGCTCCTCCGCATTGAGAGGAGTCAGATGAGGTGTCTCGGGCATCTGGTCAGGATGCCTCCTGGATGCCTCCCTGGTGGGGTGTTCCGGGCATGTCCCACTGGGAGGAGGCCCTGGGGATGACCCAGGACACGCTGGTTTGTGTGTGATTTTTCTGCTACAGGGTGTCCTGAATGGTAAAGTAAATTTGACTTATGTGAAATTTTACTTACGTTTCCGGAGCTTTTAAATTATGTAAGTCGAGAACTACCATGGTTTCTAAATCAGTACTTCTGCTAGGTATCGGTAACTGACAACAACTCACCCCACACTCGATCACTTGGCCGTCTCCCTTCTCTGGTGCGTGACCACCATTTCCGTGGCACACCAGCACTTCTCTCTGTTTCCAGGAGATGGCAGCTTTGCACATTTGAGCCCTCCTTGTCAAACAAACGAAGCCTCCGGCGTGCAGCAAAAGCCATTACGCGTGCCTGCCTTTCTGCGGGACTGCAATCTGCCGCTTTTAACGCCTCTGATGGACGACCTTAGCGGCGACACCACAGGCTCAAACACATTTCCTGTTATTTCCCGTTGTTCTGCAGAATGTTATTTAACATCGTTTTAGGCTTTAACTCCATGTCGAAAGTGCATAAAAAAGTCTCATTTGACACTTAAAACCACTTGTTATTATTGTAAGCATTTGATAATGATCCCCAGCTTGGGAGTCAAAGTAGAAAAACTGAGCAGTCGCCTTTGTTACACAATATCAGATGGCTATTGTACTACTGTATGGGTTCAGTTGGAGTCATCAAGCCCACCCTGGTCACCATTGTGCTGAGGACCACTGATAGACCTCTGTACCACCCTTCAAATAAGAGCCACCAAGTGGAAAATTCCCAACTGATCTGAGTAATCCATCCCGCAAATCCTCATGTAAGTTGCATTTACCATCTTGTGCCACTCTTAGCAACTTTTAGCAAAGACACATAAGCCAAAAATATACATGAAATACGTAATAGCAGACATATTAAATAAACTAAAGGATAAAAATGCATTAGCGCTTCCATAAACTCTGTGTATCCTGGATGTTTTTTGCATCAGTTTGCAGTGTTTGCCTGAGCGGAAAGCTGCAGGATAGTCTGCTATAAAATAAACTGTATTAAACTGAGGTCACTGGTGCTGAGATGCTGCAGATTTCCTCTCACTCGTTCTGACACACATTCTCCCTCATTCTGCAGTCTGCCCTCGGCAATCCCCTTTGGGAACCACACTCTATTCCAGCCATCCTTCCCAGCGCTTATCCAATACAAGGCGCTAGTGAGCCTGGATGGATCCCAGGAAGCATCAGACAGGAAGTAGCGGAACACCCTCGATGGGATGCCAGTCCATTACAGAGAAGCTACAGGGAACTGCATCGATTAGAATTCTATGGCTGTATAAATCTAGAAATGTATAGCTAATAATCTGCTAGAAAACTAAAATGCTTCCTCTGTCATGCCCACATCGAGCCTGGCATCTATCCAGCCGTGCCAAGTCAGGTCCTGCTCTGCCCCTCAAATACTCAAGCACACCTGCAGCTCATCAACTTGATTAATTGGCATGGGACCCGGTTTTCAATTACCTGCTAGCTGAGGATTGAGTGTCCTGCCATGCTGAGCGTCTGTTTTATGCTCCAGCTTCTGGGTACGACGCCTGTTTGCTCTGCAGCTTTTCTTGCTCTTTGTGGTGTGATTTCGATTCGGCAATTTGCTTGGGACGTCCCGTATTGATTTTGTGTCCCGGCGTTGGGACTATGGACTTATGTGATGAGTTTTGTTCTTTCTCGCTGCGCATCTCTGCCTGGTTTTTGATCCTTTCCCCACTGAGGAGAATAACTATAGTCTATTTCGGCTAAACATTAATGAGTCAGAGCTTTGGTGCTCCTCTGCTGAGCACACCCCCTGCCATGGCAACAGGCACACTCTGGTACCCCAAGCTCCCTCTGCCTAAGCACACATGCTGTCTCTCAGCTGCAAGGCTTATCAGCGCTTCGGTGGGAACTTTTTGGGCTCCTCTGTAGCCCCCAAACCAAGGCTCTCCCCCACTGTCCTACCTGCTGGGGCAGATCCGGTCAAAGAACACCTGCACCCTGTGTCTTTGGTCGCTTCTCTCGAAGAATAAATACTCCAGAAATTCTGTAATTGGAGTACTATGATGTGCTATCTGGCCATCATAATCATGTCTACATTATACATGTAGCATTTAGCACTCTTTTATTTGAAGCAATACACTGTTGAAAAAGCAGGGTCAGACAGTTAGGGTTCAGGGCAGTTAGGGTTCAGGGCCCAATGGTAAAATCACTCTGCCGACCACAGGTTTTGAACTGGTGTCCTCCTGATGTAAGTATAACATCCTAACCCACTGAGTCCCGTGTTGTAGTGATAGATTTCGTCGTCCGTCCATTTGTAATCCAGTTACACAGGTATGGCTCGCCACTGCGGAACACTCATACAAACTGGAACAAAGTAAGCATGAAAAAATGACCTGATTGCCGGTGACTCTTAAATCACCTGAGTAAATCCATGGAGGCAACATGATCTTGTATCTTTGAGCAAAAGCATTCCCCTAAATTGTCATGAAACTGCAAAGTTTACAGGCCACTTTGCTTTAAGGTTACAGTCAAGCAGGTATAGCAAAGAGTCAGACGGGGTCCTGAGGAGCTAGGCAGGCTTCCCCTTCCATACAGTGACTGATCAGGGAACCATGTTGCCTTACTCCAAGAATTATTACCTTTTCTTACAAGTGAGATTTTACTGAAGGGAAATATTGCTCTCTGGTGCCTGCATTGCATTCTGGGAATTATGAAAAGGGTTTGGTTATATATCTAAAGAATCATTTTCGAATAGCTCCTTGATATATGGTGAGCGTTTGATCAATGTTGCACTTACATTTACATAGCTTATATTACATATTTTGACATACTTTTATTATCTAAAGTGATGGACATTTTTGAGAAGGTAGGGTCTTAGCGGGAGATTAAGGGTCTTAATTTGAGGTCACTTTGCTAACCGTAGGGTCCTAAGCACATGGACAGTGCCGTATCCCCTGGAGCCGCACCCCCCCCCCCCTTATCTTAAAGGGCCTAGGTGATTGATTTGTCTCACATTCTTTCATTCTGGGGACCATTCAGACACAATTTGCCAATTTCAAATCACCAAGAGGGTAGATTATTTTTAATGAAAATCTTTGTTTACCGATTAAATCATTTCAAATGAGCAGGGTTATTCAATGACATGGCTCATTGTTCAGTCAAGTGTTCTTTTCCGTTTTAATCCCATATTCCTGCTTGCATTTGTTCTCACTGTTAAGGCGGGGAAATCGATGCAGAGCTGCGGTCTGTCCTGCCAGCGAGATCCTCCTTCCTCCGTTTGCTGCTTGATCCAGATCCTCCGCCATCCGGCTATAAGCCGTCTCCCGGAAGCACGGTGGTGGCCCCCTGCCTTGTAATGAGCTGCCAGCCCCTTCAGGTCAGGCCGACCATTAGCACAGATACAGAGCTTTCTGTTTACCTTGTTGTTAAAGACCTGGTTGGAGATTTTATCAGTCTGCCTACCTGGGGCTCAGGGGAAGGAACAGCCAAAAACGAGTCATCATACATTAAAAATGTGAAGGGCACAAGGACTGAGGTGGGAGTGTGCTCCTCCCAGCACCCAGCTTTTCTTAGGAAATGCATTGTACAGTCTGTCTCCAAATGAAACTCACCAGAATGTAGACAAATAAGTGATATATTGTTGGTGGAATCCTTGAGGGTGATTTAGAAGCATTTTCTTGTCACGGCCTCATTCTGTAGCATCTGCACTGTCACCTTGCAGAAGAGCAGGGCTGTAGCTGTCAGAGCCTAGCTGGGAAAACAGGGCAGGAACTGGCTGTACTTGAGATAGGGGCCTTCATGAATATTATATGCACACCCGCAGAGTCTAACAGTAGGTGCACAGGCACTGGAGAGGCAGTGCAGAATGGGGACTTGGGACCCCTCACATGCAAGGCCCTCTAGTGGCTGTAATGGTAACATTCCCTGAGTACATTCTGGGCTTTAAGGTCAGATTATTGACTAGCATCCTGGTTTATGACCCTGTCAAGAGGCCGTGAGCTGTCGTTCCTTCATAGGGAAGCCCTGCATCATAGCATGCGTCCTCATCGTCTTACCCATAGCTAGAAGACCAGCAGATTCCTAGTGCATTATTGCTAAGCTGGGCATAGATTGGTATTCGGCACCTGGGCTCAGTGTATCACAGCGCATTCACAGCCCAGAGCTGGTGGCCTTCTGCTGATATAGCAGCTCTCATTGAAGCTTTCCATGTCTGGACTGGAGGAAATATACACAAATGTTGCTGCATCACAACTGGAGCAGCGCTTGAGGTGGGCCGGTACTCAGTACCAGCACCTGTTTGTGTCTCTCTTCAGAATACTCAAACCTCTGAATATCCTGGGGAGTACCAACACTTGGTACTGAATATCATGGGGAGTACCAGCACTTGGTACTGAATATCATGG
>JAODKN010000002.1:25163547-25176333 GCA_026774425.1 Petrocephalus zakoni
CAGGGAAGAGCCAGGCTGGAGTTTGCAAAAAATCTATATTTTAAACATAAGTATACCCATAAATTGAGAAATGAGTGTGGTCTCTTAATTTTTTCCAGAGCTGTACATTGCCTTCAGCGTCACACATCTACCCAATGCTCACATCTACTGAACTGATCCACCTGCCAATATCAAGTTCCCATTTTCTATCACTAATGAACAAGTTGCAGAGGTACCGGAATTCATTAAAGGTCAAATGCTGGTCCTCTCCCCCCACCACCACCACCTGAAAGGAGTGACCAACCCTTTTCTGAGAGAACATCATGGCCTCCAATTTATTCAATGCTTCACATTCAGCACTGATCCAAGTGCATGATGGTCAAGATCATGTGCAAACAGCGTTTTATCTACACAAAAATGTTTTGAGGGCAGAACAAAAAATTATTGGTTCAGAGAGATAACCAATCAGATCTTGTGTCAGATGTCAGACCAATCATAGGTCTTCTCCTCTACAATCTGATTGGTTCTCTCTCTGAACCAATATTTTTTTCGTTCTGCCCTCAGAACATTTTTGTATAAGTACAACTCCCACAAGTGCACACAGCACCTGATCCACCAGATATTTCACCAGAAAGAACCTACCCACAAGGATAAAGAGTTCCTCAAAGTATCCCTTCTGTCGCTGGAGCATAAATGGAGAAAAGACTCACCTCACGATCCTGAGACATGGAACATTTTGTCAAAGCCTCACTGGGTCCACAGGGTTTCTCCACTGCTTCTCTAAACTCCTATGCATTAACCACAGGAGATGTGAATGCTATGATAACCCTGGAGAAATGCTAGTGGAAAAATGTCATTTCTGAAACAAAACAGAACCTACTGTGCATTTATGTAACAATAACAACATCCACACCTGCCTTAAGTGCTCTTTTGGTGCCTGTTGACATGCTTCTCCTCTCCTGCACACATCTCTGTGGGTGGCATCTCCCAGCCTGCACCAGTCCTGCTGTGAAGCTCTTAGCTGTGGTTTGTGCGGCTTTGTCTCATAGGAAGTCTGTCCATCTTACCTCTGCCTCTTACTCCCAGAATGCAGTGCATGTGTGCTTTGTTCACTTCAGAAAGGCTTTGAGCAAAATTTTTCACTTTCTACCTGTGATGAAGTGACCCCCCCTCACATACAAAGTCACAGCATCTGCATTTTCTTTGTGATAGATAGAGCTCCCACAATGCAGCGGTAACACATTAATCATAACACTCCTCTGGATGATCATTTCAAGTGTTTGTCAGAAATTTACAGAAGCCTGATATAGTCGGGTAGATAAATGTGCGGTGACAGATTTGTCCTGCGCTGCCCGATAACGAGACCGTCTTTCGACTTGACCTAATCTACGCAAACAGCAGTAACAGAGCAGGCAGCCTGAGCGAATCACCGGCGAGCTACAGGAGCTCACAGCTCAGCGCTGAAACACATACAGGCTCAGACGTAGATGGAGGTAAGCTAGGCGTCATAGCAACGAAAATCAGTGACCTACAAAACACCAGCGCTAAATACTTATGCAGCTATCGCGCACACAGCTGCATTTTGATGATTGCTAAATATACACATATATCTGCATACTATGTAAATAAAGTTTTGCATTCGATGCTGTCATATGTACTGTCAAATATACTTTCATTTATGCTGTCATATATGCTGTCAAGCAGATCACAACTATTGAGAAACCAAGTGAACATGTGTTACTGTGGTGTCATTGGTTATGATCACGCATCAAGCAGGGGTGCGAGGAAGGGGAAGGGTCTCGGCCTTCTGCATGAACCCTTACTCTGTTACCATGGTAACGTGGACATGTGGTGAGGACGATGAAATGCGAAGGTGTCCTTTTGGGTTCATCTGAAAAGCACAGGCCAGTCTGTGGTAATGACCGGGAATATACCCTCTAATGAATAGAGAGCATGCAAGGCACCATGGCAGATTCATTCATTCGCAAGCACTGTTGTGCTAATTATGGAGGCACTTGTTTACTAGTTACTATAGCAATAGCACAGCTCTGAGACGGTTTTATGCGGCTCGGATCTGTGCGGAAAATGACATCAGCTTCAGTAAATGAGCCCATGACCTCACATGTCCGCAATAGTGAGGGCTGCATTGCGTGTGATAAGCCTCTGCTGGGAGCTGTTCACCTGCAAGAAAAAGTGAAGCTTCTTCAAGGACAACCCGAGGACTTCTGTTCCATTTATCCTCTCCCCAGGAGATGGGAATGAAGCTCAATCAGGAGCTAAGGAACAAACAGACCGTGTGTCATTGGTCACATGGCTCAGCCACTGGGCGTGGCCACCCAAAATGCATTCTGGGAAAACATGGAGGAATTGTGTGGCCACTCTAGTACAGTTACTTAGAAAGTAGTACATGTTACTTAGAAAGGGTTTGGGGAAAGTCAGGCTATATATATTATAACTTATACATAAATATATAAATGTATATTTAACAATAGTGGCTCTGTCATCCAAAACAATGACAAGGCAAATTCACTTAGAATCTGTCAAAAGGCAGCGAACAATGTAAATGCAAGAGAAAGCACAAAAGCAATTTTTAAAAGTGTGCCATAATAGAAACATTTTATTCAGTGCATTTCTTGTGTGTACGACATATAACAAACATCTGGAGAGACCCAGGCTAAAAGCCGGCAGGTTCGCGTCATCGTCCTGATCCAACATGAGTGTTACATGTAGCCAATGTCATGCTATACTGATATCTAATTCCCCACTGTCTCCCATGCATCAGATCACAAAACAAATTAAACGAACAAATAAATCAGGAGCCAGTCAGAGGCAGCCTGAGAGAGAGCGACGGAGAGAGCGAGAGAGAAACTAGCCACAGACTTTCTGGGTGCAGACGCCTGTGTTTGTGCACATCCTGTGGGAAGTTTTATGTTCATATTATTACATTGATAAATACGGCAGATCCTATAAAAGGTTAACCCACCTAAAATTCCACTTTTTTTTCCATGGAAAGTCACCACGACTTGTACACAAAATTGGGCCCTAGGTGGGGATGCCCTCATGTTACCATGGTGATTAGTCAACCAATAAATTCTCTGGAAAGGGAGTGCGCTGAGCTTGACACATACACAGGACTGGATAGAGACTAAGAGAGGGAGACAGACAAGATGACAAGATCAACACAGGAGGAGAACATTTAACATAACAGCACATCCACCAGTTTGCCCTCAAATGCTATACCGGGTTTTCTTGCATACAATATTTTCAATATATTTTTATCTGATTTTCCAGTATTCTCTCCTCTGCATCCATTATTTCAGCCACTTTAAGGAAGGATTCTCTGGGTCTGTCCTTGGTGTGCTCTATCCCATTCTCAGTCAGCTGAATGTCACCGTGGCCCCGATGTTACCCTCAGTGTCTAAACATGCCAGTAGAGGCTCTCTGTTGTGGCAGTGCTGGGTATGTGTGCAGTGTGCTCACTCAGAATGGAGGCGTCAAAGCTCAGGCCTCCAGACATCCAGGTCAGTGCCACAATGGTGCTCAAGGAAAAGTTAAAAGAGCAGTTAGTCACAGAGATGGAGAAACCGTGAATGGGCAGGTGGTTTCCGTTATACATGAGCAAGCGACTGGACGAGTCAGTGATTCTACGGCTTGAGTTTATTTTTTTTGCTGTTGCCGTTGATTATCTGAGAAACCCACTGGCCATTATCACACGCGTTGTCCTTCTGGTCTGCTGTCCTGAACTGCTGTTGACTGGAGAGGGCAGGAGGATCTTCTTGGAAGTAACAGGAATCCGGAGGTGTCTGCAGGACATGGCGGAGCCGCGCACGTCCTACGTGGATTCGGTCTGGCTCGCCGTCTTGCCGTTGAGCACGCCAGAGGCGCTGCGGCTCTTGGTGGGCGTGCCACTGCCGGAGCGCGAGAACTCGGTCAGGTCGTGGAGGGAGGGCTCTCGATACATGGCCACTGTGGGGAAAACAGCCCATCAGACACCAACCAATTGTTCTGATTAAAGCATGAGTGCAGCACCCAATTTTTTTTATCAATTAAGTCGAACAATCGTAACTCGGGGACCATCTGTATGTATGTATGTATGTATTTATCTATCTATCTACAAGCACATTACATTACAGCACTTTGGTCTCATGTATTTTTCAGGTTCAGTATAACAGGTTCAGTATAACAGGTTCAGTATAAAACACCATCATCCAGCTGCAGCAGCCACCGTGTGAAAGAGTCGCCCGTCACCTTTCAGCGGTTTGGGCAGGAAGTGCGCGGCAGGCTTGTTCTTCTTCACGTGATTGCCCTTCATAATCTCGCCCTCCTTGGTCAGCCCCAAATACCAGCCCCGACCAGACTGCTGTTGCCGGTAGATCATGGACGAGTACGTCACGTAGTAGTTCTCAAACACAGACTCCTTGAACTTGCACTCAGGGGTGAATTGTTCCTGGAGGACAGAGAGCAGGTAAGTTAATATTAGCACAAACCTATGAAAATAGTCACTGGGACGGAGTGAAGGTGATACTGTGACCAGGAGACCCAGAAGAACACATCAGACTCTGCCCAGTCCTGAAGCCACTGCTTGCCTGTGGTGAAGCTTTATTCAGGCTCATTGTGATCATGGAAAGCATTGCAGTTTTTAAGCCAAGCTCAGCTGCATGTGATATTTTACCAGACCCTGGGTTTGACCTTGACTTTCTAATCGAGTCAGATTCTCATTGACTGGGGCACTACGGTTAATGCCATCATTTCTATTTTGAATGACCTGAGTCATCTGGTGTCTATTGAGTCCAGTCTGAAGGAGATATTGTTTTTCTTACTCTGTGCATATCTATTGGCCTCCTATTGGCCAATCAGCATTCAGCAACCAACGCCCACCCATATTTGGTAGGGTGATATTATGTCAACATTATTTAACTGTGTTTCATTCTTGGTGATTTTTTTCAAGAATCTGACAGCGTTAAAATGAGCCTGCCAGCGACTGGTCAAAGCAGGTAAGTTTGTGTAGTAAAGTTTCTGAAATATAACTGGGACCATTCAGCTGGTTGGTTATGATTCTGTGATGTAAGATACCATTGGGTATATCTGTCTGATTTTGTTCACCTCCAGGTTAACTCTCTGCTATGCACTGCTCACCATGGCACCCCCTTACACACTTCTCAGAGCCAACCATATCACCATGGTTACCTGACCACCTGCCAGAGTGAGAGTCTCTTCCTGATGACCCCAGGTCAGTCCTACTGTGGGGCACTGAAAGCTGGGTCAAGGTAGAGGGTGGTGCCCAAATAGCAATAGAAATTCATTGCATAGATGCGTCATGGTTGGGCAGGGAGGCCTGATTTAGATTGCTGGTTTATAAGTGCTTTTATTGAGGCTCAAAGCCACACTCACATACAGACCATAGCTATACCCACTGATAGACAAGTGCCACACCCATTCACAGGCCAGAACCACACTCACCGACAGACCATAGCCACACCCACTGGCTTGTGGACAGTTGAAAGCTACATTGATAGACCATAACCACACCCACAATCAGCCCATGGCCATGCCGACTGATAGACCTTAGCCACACCTACAATCTGCCCATGGCCATGCCCACTTATAGACCATAGCCACGCCCACAATCAGCCCATGGCCATGCCGACTGATAGACCTTAGCCACACCTACAATCTGCCCATGGCCATGCCCACTGATAGACCATAACCATACCCACAATCTGCCCATGGCCATGCCCACTGATAGACCATAGCCATGCCCACAATCAGCCCATGGCCATGCCCACTGATAGACCATAGCCACGCCCACAATCAGCTCATGCCCACTGATATACCATAGCCACGCCCACAATCAGCCCATGCCCACTGATATACCATAGCCACGCCCACAATCAGCCCATGGCCATGCCCACTGATAGACCAGAAACACACCCTCTGAGTAAAGCTTTTTTCTTTATGATTTACCCAGGAAGTAGCATGCACTCTCGAGGATGCCACCCCTTCCCCGTCCCACAGGTTGATGAGACTTACCGATGTGTACAGGTAGCCTTCGCTGTTCATGGCCAGGTACAGCTTGGTCTGCACACCCTGGATGGCCACCACGCGAAGCCCCACTGGGATGAGGTTGAACATGGCTGTGAGAGAGATGCAGGATCCATTGTCAAGCTCTTTGGCTGGATAATATGGCACTGCTACATATCATTTATATTTGAGTAAATACTTGAATGCATGTAAAACCGTAATCCTTAAACCTTAAATAGCTCATAGCCACACCCATCATCAGCTCCCAGCCACACCCATAAATAGCTCATAGCCACACCCATCATCAGCTCCCAGCCACACCCATAAGTAGCTCAGAGCCACACCATCATCAGCTCCCAGCCACACCCATAAATTGCTCATAGCCACACCCATCAACAGCTCATAGCCACACCCATCATCAGCTCCCAGCCACGTCCATAAATAGCTCATAGCCACACCCATCAACAGCTCATAGCCACACCCATCATCAGCTCCCAGACACGCCCATAAATAGCTCATAGCCACACCCATCATCAGATCCCAGCCTCACCCATCATCAGCTCCCAGCTACACCCATCATCAGTTCCCAGCCACACCCATAAATCGCTCATGGCCACACCCATAAGCATCTCACAGCCAAAAGAACCTTTTCCAACCACAAGGCCTGACTGCCCACTAATAATTTTCACAGATCAGGGGTGGGGTTCCCCTCAGTAATTATTTATGGTTGGCAATAGGGCCCCCTTGTGTCCCATTATGAACCAAACCTTTGTTCTTCACCTAAGCAACTGCAGCCCAATAGAGAGGATTTAATAGGCATTAAATATGAATTAATATGTACTGTCCGTATGCCTCCGTGTGTATTGTCTAAATGTATGAATGAAGTTAATAAACTCGTTATGCTATTAAGCGTAAAAGTAGTACTCTGTTTTGCCCTTGTTTAGACTGTTACTTACCTGTACAGCCCCATTACTTCATGTGAAATGTGTTACGCAATGAGTGTAGCATAATAACGGCAGTGATAATAAGGTTCCCCCTAGCCCTGACCCAGCCCTGCACCAAGCCCACTTAAGCAGGCCTGCCACAGAAGCTTCCCCAGCTGGGCTCATGGGGGGATTGGGAATCCCTCAGCAGCCCTTGCTGTGCCTGCTGCTCTCCCACACTAGCTGGGAACCTACAAGGAAGCAAAGCCAATCCCGAGGACCTGGGGAATGCTGGGAAATCTCTGTGACTATCACCATGGTCTGTAGGGGCCCTGAAATCACCCCCCCCTCCCACTAGGCAAAAATAACTGAGTGATTGAAAGTGCCAAACCAAGCAGGGGGGCCAAGGTGACATTTTCTATAGGTAATCCCCTGGATATGAGCAATGCCACCAACAACATTAATAACAAGTTAGGTGGCATCATCTATATTGTAGATAAAAGCAGGGAATAGACATGGTATATATCTGCTGTTTCCAAGCACTGCACTACCCATCAGTAGGCAGTATCGCCAAGGAGATGACTGCCCTACTTCCTATCCATCCAGATTATTTTAACCTCAGCACTGTCTAGTACCCATGGCACCACAGCATTCCCTGGGCCGCCCACAAACTCAGTCTATCGCTGCTTACAGAAGACGGTGACGCAATGCGCGTGGAGATGCTGAGATTTTCTATTTCTTTCAGTCAGTGAGCACCTCTGGAAGCTGTTTCACACTTACGGGGGGCATCACTACAGGCTAGGATTGGCTGGGAAATGACCGGGAAACACATCGGGTGCAAATCAGGTGAATCACAGATCAGAAGCTTAAAAAGTACAAGCAGGATAGCAAAGTGCATAATTATTAAGGCCCATTATTGTCATCACAAGATTATTATCACAAGACTATTAGCACAGTCGTGACACTTAGAGGGGAGGATTGCTACTGACTTGCTTAATAAAGTGACAAGTAGCCTCTTTCGGTGGAGGGCTGCTGAACTACATTTAAGGCTTCACTAGGGCAGCAAATAAGAAGCAATCTGTCCCACCCCCACCCTGCCAAAAAACAGCATTTAAAAAACAGGAAATTCATTAGCTATGGTCACCTACATGCACACTCTAATTATAACGTCGCACTTCAATAAGCTGCCCGTTAACTATTAATTACATTATTTTTAAATCAAGAGCTCTTCTGCTTTCGGAAAGGATTTTTGCCTCAAAAACTTTGGAGGAAAATTCCATACCATTACCACTAACCGTAATCCTATAACTTCTATCCTAACCCTAACTCTTATTCTGCCCACAATCCTAACCCTAACCCTAACTCCTACCCCTATAGCTAAGGGTCTATAGAGAATGCTAGTGATGTGCAGAAACAGAGCCATCACAAGCCAATCTGCACCAATAACACGCAGCCTGAGTGCACATGTCAGTGGAGGCTTCCATCCGCTCCCACCTTTGCAGAACACGGAGAGCTCAGATAGGACCTGTCGCTATGGAGACAGGCTCCTAACAACTCTATTTTTGTTGTAGGATGAAACTCTTTGTTCTTCTCATCATCTCATTTTGCAGAAGCTTTTAAATTTCTTACGCATGTTTTTTTTCTGGAAAAGCCTGCTGTTACATAAGGCCCGGTTGACTAAGGATTCACTCAGAGACTCATATGCAAGGCAGGTAAATCGGGCATTATGGTCTACAACTTTAACGATGTGTGGTCTACAGATCTAACAGTGTATGGTCTACAGATCTAACAATGCATGCTCTACGGATCCAACCCAAAGCTGCTCTCATGCTCAGCTAAATCCTGCTGTACCATGCATAAGTGTTTCCTGGCTTTCATGTTTGTTATCTATAGGATAAGGACCCCATGGGTGAAAACTTATCAAGCCAGGTAAGTAGTGTCATGTGACCCTGAATGCAGCAGAAATTCAATTAACGAGCGAGAAAGCATCCTTACGGTTTAGGGGCTAATTAAATCCTCTGGAGTTGATTCCCTGTTCCCAGAGTGCCTCTTACACTTTCCACTTAGCAAGCCATCAGCAAGCATTTTATGACATTCTGGCCTGTGGATTAGGCCTGCTACCTGCAGAGGTACATGACAGCAGCATTGCTACTTGGTCATCTGGGTGTCATCGATGTGAATCTAGACAGCCCCACAGACAATACTGATGTTCTATAAAGAGTGTCAGGCTCAGAGCATTGCAGAGAACCACCAGTTAACAGGAGAAACCTGCAGATGTTCCATCCCCTAAAAATGACAAGGTTTAAGCAAAGCCTCTTCCTTCGCCAAGTCTTCTAGGAAGTTATAATTTCAGTCTAAGTCCCCTGATGCATGCTGGGTAATGGCCTTTAGGTTATTTATTGCATACCACTGCTCACTAAGGTTTGACCCATGTTTCTGGGGCAAGTGATAAAACTCACACAGTCCTCATTATTAGTGATTAAACTGTTTAATTATGTTACAACAGGAAGGGGTAGGTGATCTTCCGAAGAAATCATAACACAATCTTTTTAATGCATAATTGCAATCCACAATCTGACTTGCCATCTTTATTCCCAATTTTGAAAGGTACTGACCAGAATATCCAGACTCGAACAAGCCTAAGGACTTACATATTAACACCATTTAAAATGCATTAAATACACCGTTTTCAAAATGATCAGACAAAACTTCATTTTTATTTTAAATATTAAATAAAGTTGTATGACGCAGTCAATAGATTAAACCATTAAATAACACAGATTTTTCAAGTACTCAGTCAAGCCCATTTTTGGGACTAGCTCCTCATTCCCCATGCCAATGACTCACATTGAACTGTTTTTCAAATACGTCATGAATGAAAGAGACCCTGTGATAGGGACACGTGATATAATTTGGCCAATCAGCACAGCCATCTAATAGGAAGTCATAAAATTGTTAGATCTGCCACCCCTAACAACAGGTACGTATAAATCAGTGTGGCAGCAGACAGGGCTTACACACATCACATTACGATCCCAGATTTCATTTAGCTGGATAGTCCTCGACTTAGCATTGAATTATGGGCACTGAAAAGCAGCTGCAATTTTTCATGCAGGACTTCATTCAGACGAGTAAATCAAGCTCTTCAATACTAAATGAAACCCTGTCAAATGAATGGGTAGTTTCATCAAAGGACGATTGCCTTGACAATGAAGATGTGGAAGCTTAAGATCTGAGCTCTAATCAGGAACTCAGTTTTGCAAAGAAGAGCTCAGTTTTTGGGAGCAGAGAGGGCAGCGTGGGCAGCACCTCATTAGGAAAACAGACAAAGGTTGTTTCAAAGGATATGGAGACTGCATGCGACGATTTATGGGTCTAGGTGTAGATGGAGCACGCAGCTGGCTCGTGGGTGAGATTGCCAGTTACCCGCTGTGAGCTTCCTCTCAACACTCCAGCAATCCTAAGATGTGCAATTATGGTCAAGTTTTGCTTCTAAATTCCCTGTAGCATGGGATTGTGTGTGTCACCCCTGCAATAGACTAACATCACATTAAGGGTATTCCATTGCAGGTAGACTGCAACACCCTCACCGTGACCCTCTACTAGGTTAATGGTTGAAATATGGATGGATGGATTGATGGATAGATGGGTAGATGGGTAGAAGGATGGATACAGGAGCGTATACATGGGGCCATAGGGGCACTTGCCCCAGCAAAAAGATGATTGGACCCCTGAGTGCCCCCTCCCTACCCCACTTACCAAATCAAAACATAAGATTGGTTAATGATAATTTTGGCCTCTCTTATGCCCCCCATCCTGGAATTCCCCCTGGAAGGATGGACAGGAAAAGGGGAGCTGTCAGCTTAAGCTGATGCTTCACCACCAGATCTAATGGGGAGATGGTGCTTGGGATTCTGTCTGGAGCCTTGGTACCATTTTCTGGGACAGGACAAAGATGGCCTAATTCTGAGATGGGGTTAGGCCATTAAAGAAGGGGAATGGGTTTGACTGGGGCCAAGGAACATCAGCATAGAGTTGTTGGAACTCGGGAAAGATTAAGACAAAAAATCCAATATACTCAGAGCCATAGTATGAATGCAGGGATCTGGGAATTACTGGAAGCTCCAGACACAAAGAGGAGCGAGAGGTGAGCCTGGGCAGCCCTGGGAGTCCCTCGGGGAGAATCATACTCCTGAGACTTACTGTAGCCATTGTCCTCCTCCTTTGTCCCATCGATGGTTCCATCTGCTTGGAGCTGCAGGTGGAAACCCTGGCGGCTGTACAGCTTTGTCACAATGCCCTTAAGCTGGGGCTCTGTGGAGACAGGAGAAGGTATAGGGGTGAGAACAGACAAGGGGCATCGAGCCAAGGGTAATCCCGGGAAAGGGCGTGTGTTTCTCCAATCACCAGCAGATGGCAGCACCATTCAAAAGCAGGCTTCACCTAAACAGAAATGTCAAAGATGGATCAGAACTTAAAATGCTGCATCAATCATCATGAATCAAAAGCTGCTCCTTTAGATGGGCACATTCTTCTGTTAACACGAAATAATATGTTTTCCAAATACAGACACAGAATGTCTCTAAATAAGCTCTAAATAAACTTTCCACACCTAAGGTATCCCCATATGTAGCTAAGAAGACCAGTGCATAGTTAATAAAGAAGGTTTACACAAAACTGAAAGTTTAAGGCCTGAAAACAGACCAGACTGTTAGTAAACCATGGCGATGAAGGCCCTGTGAGACTGCTGTGCCCCATGCACATGTTCCTGGTGCTGAAACAGCATCCTCTTCCATGCTTTTATCTTCTCTTTCATCTTCTCATTCTCTCAATTCACTTGCAGCTTCACTTGACCTTTCTAGATAACCTTTTATCTTTTTGGTCTTTTCAATCCTACTAGATTCCAGTCCTAAACCTTTTAAGCTGGAGTAGCAGAGGATTGCCAGTGTTTCGAGGGCTGGGTGGAGGATAGATCCCCTTTCAAATGCCTCCTTTTCATTTCCATCACAAAGGTGGAAACAGAGTAAATCGCAAGGCAGTATCACACATATACTCCTCATTCCAAATGGCAAGCTGCTTTCCATAATCACTCTGAACAAACCACATGCATTACAGGACCTCTTCCTCTCTGTCAAAGTGCCTGAGGAGCACAGAACGGATGTACATGATTACTGGAAGGTCCCCTGAGACCTCCTTCACTGCCCTACCAGCAAAGCCTGCCAGCATTCATTATTCCCACTGTGAAAGAGCAGTCTGGTATGAAGGGTACGGCTTTGGTGGCTATGCGAAATGGTGTAGGAAAGGGGTCCTTATTGGGCGGGATGCAAAATAATCATTTAAATACAAAGGTCTATAAATTTGGGGGGCGTAAATTGATGAATTAATCCATAATAAATATTGGGGAGTACACCGCCCACTCACCCACTCCCTGGGGTTCCTACACCCTTGGGTAAATGGACTGGGGAGAGTCTGCTGGCAGCCATGAGGTGGCCTCACCGAGAAGCCCTGGGGTGAGAGCTGTACCCTAATTCTTTATATGCCACAGAGCTGCGAATACCACTGCTAAATGGATTCAGGTCAGGAGCCTCCTCCAAGGTTATTCTATTCCCGGGATTTATACCTATAACTGCCTAGAAAGTAACCCAGCTCTGATGCCATGCATCCAAAAGCATAAACAACAACACCCACCAATCAGGGTAATACTAGCAACACCCACAAAAACAAACAACTACACCCGCCAATCAGGGTAATACCAGCAACACCCACAAAAACAAACAACTACACCCACCAATCAGGGTAATACCAGCAACACCCACAAAAACAAACAACTACACCCGCCAATCAGGGTAATACCAGCAACACC
>JAODKN010000002.1:25245242-25256120 GCA_026774425.1 Petrocephalus zakoni
GGGCAGAGAGGTCTGGAACCCGGAGAGGGGGGCCAGGGAGGTCTGGTACCTGGTCATGTGACAGTACTGGACTCCTCTGAAAAGGTTCTCATGAGCAGCGGCCTGGATGAGGATGGGGCGCCCGGTTTCTTCTGGATGTGCCATGGAGGAGACAGAGAGGGTGACCCTGAGCGACTGCGTAAGCAGGCAAAGACACAGCGCCCCCCCCCCCCCCACAGGCACAGGCTGGACATGTGGCCCAGCGGCACACCTGGCCCCCCTCCCCTCGGACTGACATGCAGAGACGACCAACGCATCCGCTGGAGGGGGGGGGCATGGGTGCTGGGGCCAGAACAACGGGGACCAACGCTGTCCAATCGACACACAGCAGTTGGTCCCAGATCAGTGAGGCCGGTCAGGAAGCATGCAGACAGAGCAGAGGGCAGGCAGAGCGGAGGACAGGCAGAGCACAGGGAAAGACCTCAGTCACTCCAGGAGAAGCTGTGAGTGCTGGCAGTCTGAGACAGCATGAAGACTGTGGACATCCCCGAGGACGGAAGGCGTCTCTTCATCTGGAGCAGCAGAGCAGAGAGGGCAGAAAATTCGCAGGGGTCACGCCAATGGACCCAACAGACAGAGGGCAAGGTCACTACAGGACCAGCGCGTTCCCAAGCAGGACCACAGCATCCCTAAGCAGGACCACAGCGTCCCCAAGCAGGACGGAACTTCATATGAGTGAGTAAGCAGCCCAGGGTCCAAACAGCCTGCGAGCCAAAGGAGGACTGATGCTGGCTGATGTCGCTAAAGCCCTCGATGTGAGCGGTAACCTGCCACTAGACTGTGTATAAATATGTATGATACGTGAGTAAGCAGCGCCAAAGAGTCTCAGCATTCCCTAGAAGTCCACAAGTGAGATTTGGTGTGTTCATACACAGACACACACACACACACACACACACACACACACACACACACATACACACACACACACACACACACAGACACAGACACAGACACACACACACACACACACACACACACACACACTTACTGGCTTGACAGTAGCCATCTATAGTGAGTTTCATGGTAACTTTCTGATATATAAAACATGAGCTGTAGTGACAAAGGAAGATAGGTGAAGTGAAAAGTGATTGTCATTGCTGACACACCATAGCACAGCACACAGTGCACAACAACGAAATGCGTCCTCTGCTTCTAACCCATGTGACATTGTGACACAGCAAGGGGCACATGAGCTCCCGGGGAGCAGTGCTCGTGGACGGTACCTTACTCAGGGTACCTCAGCGGTACTTGTGGGTCGGGGACTTGAACTGGCAACCTTTCGATTGCGCAGTTGCGTCCCTAAACCAATACGCCACCTGCCTGCCCCAGGATAGGGTAGGAGTCAGGAAGTGGAGTAGAGCAGGGTATGGTAGGGTTGGGTGGGGAGTAGACTAAAGTAGAGTAGGGTAGTGAGTAGAGTAGGGTAGGGTGGGGAGTAGTGTATAGTACGGTAATGAGTAGAGTAGGGTAGGGTGGGGAGTAGTGTAAAGTACAGTAATGAGTAGAGTAGGGTAGGGTGGGGGGTAGTGTAGAGTACAGTAATGAGTAGAGTAGGGTAGGGTGGGGAGTAGTGTATAGTACGGTAATGAGTAGAGTAGGGCAGCGTGGGGAGTAGTACGGTAATGAGTAGAGGAGAGAGAATACCTGATGCATGTGGGAGGCTCTGGGCTTGCGCAGCACCACCAAGAGCACTTCAGGCAGCAGGCTGAGCAGGATGAGCAGGATGATGACCAGCCAGGCCGACACGGAGCTCAGCAGGTTGGCGAAGACGAAGTAGAGCCGCTGCTGCCTGAGGAAGGGCCTGTGGGGGTGGGGTAGGGGTTCCGGTCATTCCGGAACGCTTGGGAGAAGCACATCAAGTCTCTGCCACTTCAAGGTGAAACGGGGAACTTCCTCACCAGATGACCCCACCCCAGAAGAAGCTGAAGAACACGTAGAAGGCCAGGGAGCCCCAGATGACGAGGTGGTTGATCCAGGTCCAGTGGCGTGTGTCTAGGGCGAGCTGCAGGGACACAGCGACAGTGTAGATAAATGCTGAAGGCACTTTATGTTCAGATGCAGAGCCCAATCTGCCACTTCAGCACAGCCTTAGCTGAAGCTCACTGATGCTCGCACGCCTACCTTTAGCGTTACTGTAAACACCATGACCGTGAAGACTATGGTACCAAAGGACCAGTTCCCATACACCTGAAGAAGGCAGGAGAAGAAACACAGCTTGACCACATGAGCGGCCTGAAGCGGACATGAGCGCCCGTGCGCTGCTCCCAGCCACTGACCTGTCCATTATCCTGCAGGGCTGGATTTGTGAACAGACAGTGGACGCCAAAGAAGAACAGCAGGCCTTGGTAGATGCCCAGAGCCGTCCAGTGCAGGAAGGGCCCCCAGCGCAGCGCTGCATTCTTGGCCACCTCTCTGTGTGAAAGCAGAGAATTTTGCAGATTTACCTACGACAATCTAAACGGACGTATAAATGGCAGCAGCATGTTGCCACGAATTGTGCCGACAGACATAAAGTGGTGCTTCTGTTAATGCGGCCTCCATGGAATCCAAAATATTCTATACAGTGGAAGGGGAATGTGTTTTGGTGAGCAGATCTTAATTACTTATCTCCTCCTCAGTCATTTCTGTTAAATATCTCTCAAATGCGCCAATGTCTATTCTGAGCAAGAACGACGGCAGCTGTGAACTTCAGAACGAATAAACCACAGACTTATTAGAGAACGGACAAATAATTAATTATACTGCTGCTAAATAATATGCAAATATATCCAATTTGTTATTCGATTTTATACACATTCTTGCATATTAAAATGTGACAATGCTGACTGACCCCATATTTTACATCTGGAAGCACTTTAATGGTACGGTTACCGTAGCGATGTAAGTAATGTAAGTGTAACAACTGTCAGACCTTGACCCCAATCAGAGTCATGCATCTACTGCCCCCTACCTGTACAGCGTGGCATTGTCCAATAGGATTTCAATGCAGATATGCTGCTCAAAGAGGCTGTAGGCCAGGATGGGCATGGAGGTGAAGCAGATGTTGTACATCATCAAGTAAGCGGCATCGTAGAGGGGCTGGGGGTGTGGAAGACAGCCAGAAAGGGCCAGATGGGTTAATAACAGGAAAAAAAAAATAATGCATTCCTGATCTGATACATGAGTACAGAAAATTGCAGGTGCAAAGTCCTTGAGCAGCGGTTTGTTCTCATGTCCACCTGTGACTCACCTGCTGCGAATATCCGCAGAAGAACTGATAGAGGAACTGAGGCAAGATGAAGCAAAGGTTCTGCAAAGGAAAAGACCACAACATGAGCGACATTTTGCTGGGCAAACCAGCAGGGGGAGACAAACAACCCAGGTGCTGGTGCCTGGGAGTGTGGCTCATCCCAGGGTCTCTTAATGGCACTGATGGGGACGGGGTCCCGGGACGGTCCCAGCCTCAGAGCGCCAGAGGCTGTACCTTGTAGAAGAAGTACTGCACCAGCTGGGCGATGCGGACGTAGTACAGGTGTCCGTGGGCCAGCAGTAGCTTC
The DNA here is from genome assembly GCA_026774425.1 of Petrocephalus zakoni. NCBI lineage: Eukaryota > Metazoa > Chordata > Actinopteri > Osteoglossiformes > Mormyridae > Petrocephalus > Petrocephalus zakoni. The sequence goes on from JAODKN010000002.1 coordinate 25,248,821, forward strand.
TTCAGGTGCTTCAGCTTGGGGACAGCGTAGTCGCTGTTCCGGACGGCCTGCCGGCCCTCGTTGCCCTTTATGCCTGTGCGTGAGAGTCATGGCCATGGCAGAGATCACGCAAACCAGCCATAAGCAGGGGGGAGGTTAGGGCGATTCAAAGGGCCCCTGAGTGATAGGGGCCCAAAAAAAATTTGGAATATAAAAATCGGATTGGTCTGGGTTAGGGGACCAATATGATATGATTTCAATGGGCCTAGTGAATATCCTGGGAGACGGCAAAGGTCACATGACCACAAATCTGCACTGTCTTGTCTCTTACTACAGTGTTTTCCAGCCCAGTTCTCTCCCAGACGGTTGGGAGGGAGCAAAAACTTGGACCATCTGGGAGTCCCTGGGGACTAGTTTGAGAAACGCTGCTCTAATACACTTTTCTTGGTTCTGTGGTCCACCCCCATATGCCTGTCCCCTGCCCTGCAACTATGGCACAAGAATTTTACCATGTTCCTCACAACATGTGACAATGAAAACCTGAAAGCTGAAGGACACAGCCATCAGTGGTTGTGTTCGAGGAACCAGCTCACCAATGCCCACATGTGCCTCCAGGATCATGCTGACATCATTGGCACCATCACCCACTGACAGGGTGATGGGACTCCCTCTTGAGTTCTTCACCAGCCTTACTATCTGCAGAAAAGCACAGACAGACAGAAGGGACCTTCATCCTCATCTCCACATGGCCCCAACCACAGTTTTGTTAGACCCGCCCCCACAGTCCTCTTCACAAAGCCCCGCCCACATTGAGCAGAGCCCCGCCCACAGCCACAGTACCTGAGCCTTCTGCAGAGGGGCCATGCGGCAGCATAGCACGGCCGTGCAGTTCTGGCAGATCTCCAGGAACAAGCTTGTGTAGTGGCTGGAGGAGGGCTTCAGTACCAGGGAGAGCGTGGCTCCATCGATGATGAAGCCGTAGTCGTGGCCGGTTGAGGACCAGCTCCTGTCACACAGCACACAGCACATGACTACGCGGCCCGGCACAGCTACAGCAGGACTTCAGTGGGGGTGGGCGTGTTCCCCGCCCTCTCCCAGCCACGCCCACCTTGTGACTCCTCCCTTCGCAGGTGGGGCATCCTGCACCGCCCTCCTGTGGAAGTCCAGCAGGAGCTCGTGGAGCCGCCCCTCGCACTTCTGGCCGCCGGCCTCCAGCGTGCGGACCGTCAACTCCAGGAGCTCCGTGCCCCTCTGGAAGAGCCGACAGGCATAGCAGGTGGACTTGGCGGTCTCCATCTTGTCCCCTGTCAGCACCCACACCTTCATGCCAGCATTCTGCAGGGCCTCCATGGTCTCAGTTGCCTCCTCCTGCAGTCTGAAGCCAAACAACGAGTGAACCAATCGGGGGCTTGATCTAAAGGGGGGTTGATCTACTACCTTTGATGTGCTTATAAAGCAGCTCTAAGAGCCCAGTTTTACTCAGCTAAGAATAAAAATCATTGACGTTAAGCATTATGTCCATGCATGCTCAGCGTTAGCGATTAGCCGGCATGTCCAGGCGTGCTCAGTAGGCGCATTAGCGATTAGCCGTCATGTCCATGCATGCTCAGTTAGCGTTAGCGATTAGCCGTCATGTCCATGCATGCTCAGTAGGCCTGTTAGCAATTAGCAGTCATGTCCAGGCGTGCTCAGTAGGCGCATTAGCGATTAGCCGTCATGTCCATGCATGCTCAGTAGGCCTGTTAGCAATTAGCCATCATGTCCGGGCATGCTCAGAAGGCGTGTCAGCAGGGAGCAGACCTGTCCTCCACAGCTGTGGCTCCGATCAGATTCATGTCTATCTCCAACTGGTCGTAGATGTTCAGGAGCTTCTCCTCGCGGTCCTGCAGTGCCAGCCGCGCCTCTCTGAGACTGGCATCCGCCTGCGCAAACTCCGCTGCACTCAGCTGCTTGTAGGCCACACACAGCGTCCGGTACCCCTCCTGCAAGGAGAGCGCATGAGGGTGTGAGCGAGTGTGCAAAAGGCAGGGGGCCCTACACCTGAGCTCGCGGGGGGGGGGGGGGTGGGCGTTCTGACCGTGGCGTTACGCTCCACTTGGGTCCGGATCTGCATGATCTCCTCCTCTCTGACACGTGGGAAAATGGACACGTCGGCACCCTTACAGAACAAGAACGTCTCCCCTGTCAGGAAATGGTAAGTCAGTGGGGGGTACTTGTGGTACCACAGTGATGTGATAGCCCTCCTGACCACAAGGGGTCCCCACCACTCACCTACTTTGCTTTTCACTATAACACTCATGCGCCGTCGAACTGGGTCAAAGTTCAACACGTGCAGTAACTCGTATCTGTAACACAATCAGGGAGGAGGATGCTGCCAGTAAGGCTCTGGACAGCCAACAAGCCCCAGATACGAAGATCAAATCGAGGCCCCCAGCAACACCTACTCCTCTATCTCCTTATTCCTGTTCTGTATTTTCATTTTTTTACTCTCCAAACCCAGGAAGGTGAATCCAAACCTAGGAGAAAACGATACCACAGCCATGAGGGCCAGCGGGACAGTGTAGAAGGAAGCTCGCCAGGAACCATTCATGTGGGCGTACCTCATGGCGCCCTTGACAAGGGCCACCTCATCCGGCGAGGAGGCGATAAAGCCACGCTGCTCCACCGATCCGGCCGCGTCCACCTGGTCCGCCGGCTCCGAGCCTGGTATGGGCGCCTTCACCTGCACCGTGTGGCATAAGCAGAGGGCTCGCAGGAAGAGCTCCTCCCTCTCCTGAGTATGGGCGGAGCCACACAGACAGACAGCTGCTCACCTGACATGTACCACATCCCATTTCCAGCATCACTGTTCACATCATTCTGCTTATTTGGCCCATTTCTCCCCATTTAAAGATTAAATCCTAGTCCCTACTGCACAGAAGAGGCACACAGCACCCCCCCTCCAGCAGGACGCACCCTCCCCGCCTTGCGCTGCAGATTGTTCATGGGCCCATCCTCCACGCAGAAGCCGTCCAGCTCAGAGACAGAATCGCCGTACTTGTACTGGAAGCCGTCGATGCAGCACTCTATAAACTCCATGTTGTTCTGAGTGAGGGTCCCCGTCTTGTCAGTGAACACATGCTCCACCTGCAGACCGATGATGGAAACTGCACAGGCCCAGCAGCACACCCTGGCCCACAACATGCTAATAATACAGGCAATCAACAACCACTCGTGGCGAAACCACAAATATCATAAAAGCAATATAATCAGTAGGCTGCCCAACCTGGCCTAGCTCCTCGTTGAGATCTGACGTGTTGACCAGCGCCCCCTCCTGGATCTGGGGGTCATAGAAATCCCTGTCCCAGGTGATGAATGAAGAGCCCAGGAACTTCTGCATCTCCACTGTGACGTACATGGACACCGGGATAATGAAGTTGAAGAGCACCATGAAGGAGAGGAAGTCTGTGAACATCTTCAGGTACTGCAACACGCAGGAAGTGAAGACGAGCCGGTTAGAGGCAGAGTGTGACGGCCCGGTCCAGTCGGCAATCTGCTCGTTTCTCGTCATTGACACTGCCGATTCCGGTCATTGACCACAAGGGGGGGCTGAAACCTCACCAAATCAGTGTTCTTCTCCTTCTGAGTCTTGAGGTTGTACCAAGGCTCGTCCTGTCCGGGCTGGCTCTGCCACACATACTTGAGGGTGGTGCAGACCAGGGCTTTGCTCAGCAGGATGCTCAGATACACCATGAGGAAGCCATTAATGGACCTGGGTGGGAACACAAACACGCGGGTGGCACACACGGCACGGCCCTCCATCTGACATCCAACCGGACACCCAGCAGGGACGCCCCTCTTACTTCTCCACCACAGACCGCTTCTGGGACTTCCCTTGATAGTTCAGCGCCATCTTGGTCTCCATGCCCGTGTAAACGGCCACACCTGGGTAGGGGAGGGAGAGAAGGCGTGAGAGGATTCACAGCAGGGGGGGGGGGGGCACCCGGTTCAGGGGAGGGGCCACCAGGGCCAAGAGAAGAGTCTAGGGGCAAAGGACTTGGGGAGGGCCCCCCAGGCGCAGAGGAGGAGAGCTAGAACACTTCCTGTAGGAGAACTACAACCAGCAGTAGCACCTCAAATGAGAAATGAAACTCACTCACCAGAAATTTTACTGGTGTTCTTCAAAGTCGCTCCTTTCAGGAGTAAATTCTCAGGCCCCAGGGACCTAAGGAAAGAGAACAGGACCGGGCCAGGGGCCATCAGCTCAGAGGACGTCCTGCTGTTAAATCGGGCCCGTCCCTTCCCCCAGCCCCCACCGCAGAGCAGCCCTGACATTTATGGGGAGCGTTACAGATTGCCCTCCAAAGCAGGTGCTGCACTTCCTGTACTGTAACGCGCCTCTGGAATTATGGATCAATAAAGTACTGAAGGAAAAGTAATTCATGGGCCAGAGGGGGAGAAAATCGAGACCTGCTCTTTGTTTCCTCTTTGGCAAATACCCAGAAACCCCAGCTCACAGCCTGCAGTGCAGACTGAGGAACAGGAAGTGACTTGAAGGAAGCCGTCGGGAGAACAAGTGCAGAATGTGGAGCTGGAAGATTGGGGTCTGACTCTCAGAGGGACTCACCGCACTGCGGGGTCCTGGCCGTCTCTCTGGACGTACATCCGGCCCACAAACCTGGGGAGGGACACCAACTCTACTGACAGCGTGCACTGCGACACACCCGCCGAGACACAGAGTCACACACACGCACCCAGAGAAACACTGCGCACGCACACTCACACACCCTTACTTATAAAGGTCTGGCTGAGGTTGTTCGCATTCTATGGTGGCATTGAGCAGCTGTAGGTCCGTCTCTATGTCAGGCACTGTGTAATGCGTCTGTGAAAGAGGAGGGAAACGTCAGATCACTGCAGACTGCTGAGGGCCGGCGGTGGGGGGCGGTGGGGGCCCACCTTGTGGTTAGATTCCCCGTCCAGGCTGGCCGTGGTCACATAGCAGGTGCCGTCGTCACGGCTGGACTGCAGCAGGACCAGGTCACAGGGGAAGGTCTCGTCCTCCAGCACGGTCACCACGTCCCCCACCTGGGTGCCATGTGGTCAGGGCTCACTCAGCCGATTCACACCACCCCCCAGAAATACAAGCTCCTAACACTTCAGACCCAGGAGGACTTTGGGTCAGGGCAGTGTGGAGAGACTTTAATGTCACAGTGGGAAGGGGAAGCACATGCACGCGTGCTCCTAAACACGCTTATCCACACATGCAGGGCCGGCCCAGGGCATAAGCAAACTAAGAGGCTGCTAAGAGCCCAGCGGCCCCCCCCGCCCCGAGCAGCCTGTCAGAATGGGAGGGAAGATGACAGATGACAATCTAGGATAATCAAGTTTAGCTTAGGGCACTGAAAGGGGGCGGGCCTGCCCTGCACACACACACACACACACACACACACCCATACGCCTGCACGCACATGCACACACGCATGAGAAAGACACGCCTCAGAGCTGGGCTGCTGATCTCCTACCCTGATCTTCTCGCTCTCCTTGCATGTGCTCTGGCCACCGTCCAACACGCTCACCGGGTACTTGTTCACCTCATTGTCCGCCTTGTGACGCAGCCAGTCCTCAAAGCCCTGGGGGGGGGGGTGAGTGTTTAGGGGGCCTGGTCACATACCAGAAACCATCCCAGGGAACTGCAGGGACACCCTCCCACAAACTCAGAGACCAGCCAAGCCTGGGAAAGCTACTCTCTGAAGAAGGGGGATACTTATCCCCAGCCTGTGCAGAGACTCTGACCTCTGACCTCTGGGCAGGAACGAGAGGAGGGCTCGGGGAGGGGACCACGCGGGCTCACCTGTTTGATGGCGGTCACCGTGATGACAAAGAACAGGGGTAGGCCGCTGGTGACGGGGCTGGTGGGCGTGTCCACGATGACCTGAAGGGTGACAGAGGAGCCTGGACGTGACTTATTCCATCCATCCACACATCCTATTCCAGCGTTTCTCGACCCAGTCCTCAGGGACACCCCCAGTCAGCCCACATTTTTGCTCCCCGCCAGGTACTTGGGGTTCCCTGAGTGTTTGTTTCAGGTGTCAGGGCAGGGTTGTGGGGTTATTATTGTGTTCTGTGAATATAGCCACTGTGATCCGCAACACGCATCAAACGTGCTGTGCATGACTGGAGAACAGCTACAGGCCGCCGCGAATGTCTCACACACACACACTTTTATTTTATTATATAAATATATATATATTTTCCCTTTGTATTCATTTTGTGGGATCCATTCATTTCTATGTGGAAAAACCCTAATCCCAGCAAAGACGCCCTTAACCCCTTCCCAGCCATACCCTTAACCATAAGTAACCAAACTAAATAGACTTTCGGCATTATTAGTTTTTTGATTGCGGTCACAGGTTTTTATAAAATTGATCCCATGTGGAAACTGGAAAAATTGGCCCATAACATGAAAATAACAGGTTTTTAATCACATGGGGGAGACATTTAGTCCCCACAACGTAATGCATACACAACAGACTGTCAGCGAGCTACAGCACCACGCCGCACTTACTGACGGCTGATCACTATCAGGCTGCTCCGAGTGACTAAAGCAGGCAGCTACACAGCCACTAGTCTTGCTCTCCGCTATCAAATTCATCCAGGAAATGCCAGCCACATAGCGGCAGGGGTTCGGGGGGGGGCGACATCCACGGCAATGCCGCAAGGGAATATTAAAATCAACAGGCCAGGAGGAAGCAGGATGCGAATCACGCGAATCACACCCACAGAGGCACAAGCCGACTGTAAGGAGAGCAGTGATCCTATAGATCTCCTCGGTCACAGAACTGTGGGCCTCACCCTCTCCCTGAGGGGCCAAGCTTGGAGGAGCTACGCATCACGGGGGCCTGGTTGGGCCTGGGAAGCCAGCGGCAGGCCCGCAGTGCTGTGAGCGACCCTATCTGACTGGGCCGGGGGGGGTCAGGTCCAGAGGTATGCAGCACGCAGATATCACCCCTGAGCGCTCGGCATCCTCAGACCCCCAGCCCTGACTCCATGATGTACAGCAGGTCCATTAAGCAGAACAGAGCACTCATCCAAGCCAGGTCTGCAGGGGAAGGGGGGGGGGGGGTTTCAGCGGAAACACAGTACATCATTTTTCCATGTAATAAATGGATAAAGTGCATCTCAGCGATACCCTGTGATCAACGACGCGAAGAGGCGCGGCTAGAAAGTGCTGAGGTCAGGAGCCCCATCTGCAAGGAGGGCGCCCCCCCCCCCCGACCCCCCAACACAACCGAAAAAAACCCCACACCCACAACCCCCCCCCGCCGCCCCACACCAAAAAGAA
>JAODKN010000002.1:25267494-25278332 GCA_026774425.1 Petrocephalus zakoni
CCCCCCCCCCCCCCCGCCCCCCCCCCCCCCCCCCCCCCCCCCCCCCCCCCCCCCGCCCCCCCCCCCCCCCCCCCCCCAGTTTATTGAAAGTTCAGTCTAAAGCATTTTGTTAATGAAGGGGTCTCTAGTTTTAGAGGACCGAGAATAATGTCCCACGCTGTACTGTAAAGAAAACATTACGGGTGGCATTTGTTTTAATCCGGAACATTAACTCAGAGGGACCTTAACTGGGGAGCAGACCGGCAGAATTCTGGTGACCTGAACAAGACACCTTCCAGATTACAGGTCCTACTGGCCTCACACAAACACAATTACACAGAAAACACATATGATTAAGGAGAAGCCTCTAGTTGAACACACCACTACAGCATAACATCATTACCAAAGCAGCTGGCGTGCACCAGGAGAATGGAGCGCCAGTCAAGCAGACGCGTCCGGCATGACGCCGGTGGCATCAGAGGAAAGCATTAGTAAATTAAATATTTAAGAAAAGTAGGAGACGCAGATCCCTGCTGCATGGCACTTTCCTAATTGCAATGCAGATTTCTCAGTGTTTCAGGAAATTCGAAGGTCTAATTTTATTAATGCAAAAGGCCAGAAACTTCCATTTAAGGTTAGAACACAAGACTGGCGCCTCGACCCAAACTGGCAACTAGTGCCGAGATGCGTGTAGTAGGGAGAAGCCGGCAAGCTCACTGTGCAGGAGCCGCAGCGGGCATCTATGAGCCATTATTCTGCACGGAATAAACGCAACAGTGTGGGACAGGAAGCAGGAAAGCCCGGCTGCTCTCATTCAGCCGTGAATGCGGGGGTCGTCCTACGTACCAGGCGCTCCAGTCCCCTCCGGATCATGGTGCAGGTCCCCCTCGCCGCCTCCGCCTCCGCCGCACCGATTACGCTGCGATCGCGACTCTCAGCACATTTACATGGCCAGACAGACGCTGCTCCTTCCTGAATCGCAAGCGGTTACATTTCGCAGAGCCGCCCAGCCTTCGCGGTGCCCTCGGTGCGCTGCGCTGCGGTGCGGTGTCTCCCCTCCGTCAGGGCATTTCGGGTCCGATGCCCCAGCTTTATGCCCTGCAGGGAGCCCCCCGGCTGAGCGCGTCTGCTGCTCGGCTCAAAAAAACACACATGATAGGCAAATCGTTTACGAAAGGGTGTTTCCCGGGAAGAGCCAGGCGGTGCTAGCGACGCCCGCCCCGCCTGCCCGCCTGCCCCCCAGCGGCGGCTCCGCCTTTCAGCGCTCCGGAGGAACCTGCGGCTACACGGGAGCTGTAGTTCTACAGGCTTTAATTAGAGAAAAATAAACTTGAGAAAAAAATACCTGCAAAAAAAGGAGAATGGGCACGTTAACGTGGTAGATGAGTACCTGGGGCTTTGCCTCAAGTCGTATTTTTAATCCGCATTTAGGCTAAAATCGGAAGAAATGCAGCAAAGCGATATATCTCCCCCTATTTACATTTACGTAACATTTCACAGGTTTAGCAGACGCTTTTCCCTAAGGCAGCGTGCGGGTTTGGCAAATGGCACATTGCAAACATACAGCATAATGCAGCAAGGCCGAGCTGCCAGTGTATGTACAACTGCAGTAACCAGTCATAGGCTTGTTGGTCATTTGGACAGGTATATAGCGTCATTTGGACAGGTATATAACGTCATTTGGTTTTCACATATACCATCTTTCTCTCCTATGAAACACAGACAAGCCGACACTGGGGAGTGAGCAGGGCTGGATCTGGGGGGATTTTAGTCCTGGTTCAGCCCCGGGTGAGAGCGATCCAGCACACCTGACGCAGCATTTTGTGGTCAAGGGTGCAAAAAAAATAGTCAAAAACCTAAAAATACACTTCAGTCTGGATTGCCCTTCCCACCCGCCGTTTATCGTCACAAGGCATTCATTATATAAAAAGATTTTTATCGACCCCTAAGCATCCACGTTCTTGCTTGTCCTAAGCAGGGTCGCAAAATCTATTGACTAAATACTTACTAAACCAACAGAAGACCTTATCTATGCATTCTAACCTAAACTGTCGCGGTTAATCATCTGGGCTGTTTGTCCGGAACTCACACCCCCCCCCCGCCGGCAAACTGGCTGCGCGGTATCTGCGCGATATAACACCGCTGATCCATGCAGCTTTACCAAATGCAATTGCGCCGTTCGATATTATCGATCTTACTTAACGCGTCCTTTCATCTAAATGACATTCTCATGGCTGCGCATTCACAGGCACAGCGGAGACGAATTTCCTTTGCTCTGGGGTTCAACAGTGTTTTTTTTTTTACATGTGTAGTGAGTATGTTATGTTAGAGCTGCTTGCTCTCCGGATTTTTATCTGCCGAGAGCAGGCAGCGTGGACAGTCCCAGCACCCCCCGATCCGGGGCTGTTTCTCACGGGCTCCGTGTTCCTCTGAAGGCACTGATTCCGGGTGCGTCCCCGGCGGCAGCCCGCCCCACGCCGGCTTTTCCACCTTCTCCCCTGTGTTGGAGATCGCCGTCTCCGCCGGGTCCGTGGATGAGCAGAGACTCACAGCTGAGACGTGGAAAAGTTGCAGGTCCAAGTTTATTTTCCGACAGATTTCAATCCGGGAGCGACTATCTGACAAACATTCAGCATGTACAGTACGGAGCTCAACCATATGTATCCGCTCCATGCCTTTTATAGCCCTTTCGGGCATCTCCCCCCTCTCTCGGTACCTTCCATCTCCGTGACAACCACATGTTTAACATTTGCTCTAGTCAGCTGGTTAGTCCTTGTCCTTCTAGAAGGCCAGACATAAATAAGAGTCATTTATGTCTCTGTCTGTTCCCACTATCTATCCCGATTGGATGACCCTGTCCTGCTGGCGCCTGTCAGTTCCCATATCAATTAGTTATAGCCTTATAGAATAATTCCCTCAATTTAGTCAGTTCTCGTATCGATTAGTTATAGCCTTATAGAATCATTCCCTCAGTTTTATAGAATCATTCCCTCACCTGCTGTCCGTTCCTTTCCCGATACACATGTAAAAACAGGCAGAAAGCCATTTAAAATAATCAGAACGGTCAATTGGATAAGATGGGTTGCTCTAAAGCAGACTTTTGATTTTGATCATTTATAAAGTTGCTTCGTGGCGCCCCCGAGTGGCTAATAAATGCATATGCTTCGGTATAATGACCTTATCTTTGCAATAAGTAGGCCTAATTCAGCACAATGGTTCGAAATGTGCAGTATATAATAATTAAATCCTATGTGCTCAGACAGTCTCCTCAGCCTGTCGCTGCTTATGCTGCTTCTAAAACGACTAACAGCGTCCATGGCAATTTTAAACATGCTTTTGCGGCACTTCTGTAATATGCTAATTCGTTTATCATCATCTCTACATATGCAAGTATTTATGCATACGATGCGGATAATTCTGTATTGATTATCTGTCCTTTCGTTGCTTTTAATTGCGAAGGCCAACGGAGGCGTGAGCGGTCGTAAATTCTGCTTTAAAAGTGCTGAATTAAATTAGATTGTGAAGATGAGTGATTTGGCAAAAGGCGCTCCGTCGCGCATACAGGCCTACAGTATGTCGAAGTGCCGACAGGGTCAGATTTGTTATTATTGCACCTTTAAATTAAAACTGAATTGCAAATTAAAACAGTGGGCGTGTTTCTCTGCGTTTCCATTGGCTTTGTCCTGTTTTTTTAATTTATGTTGCGATCACGAGGATTTCTGGAAATCTAAAAAACGTTGTGTACAGTTAGGCCAATGTATTTAGGGTAATTGCATTTAGTGCATATAGCCTATATAGATTGCGTATGTAAATTACAAAACAGACTTAAGTCTAAGATGAACCTCAGTAGCCTACATATATTACAATGTCCAATATAATATAGGACTGGAGCACATTGAGGTTTTATATTAATAAGTTTTTATATTTACGAGGCTATTTTCATTAAAGTAAATTAACTGTAGTTGGAGGCGATGTTATAGTATACAGTTACAAGCACCGAATATCGAAAACATATTCCTGAATTACAACATTAGTCAAATTTGGATGTTTGATGTTAATTTACGTGATTATATAGTTTTTATATAGCAATTCAGTCTGCTTATGGGAATCAGCATACAGTGTTCAGCATTTTTACAAGTTTACAGCAGTTTTCTTAATTTTCATTAATGTGTTAATAAGCCCTTGGCAAAGAGCGAAGGCGCATAGACAGCGGCTGGTTAACGCGGTTCCTACAATAATGAATTATATATACTCACACACAAAGTAGATATTAAAGTTTAATATGCATACATTACGACATAAGGCAGACGGCTTTGATCCTAGGCAGGCCCTGCTTTTGTGTCTTTGAGAATGGCACTTAGTGATGGGTATTTCCCGGACCAGTCTGCTCTTTAAATGAGGACTGGCGGCCGGTCGAGCCTGTCTTCCAATGACCAAATACGGCTGCTGGGCAAACCAGACACGGTCCCATGACGTCTGACTGCTAATAGCGATTTAGCAGCACGTTTGCTAGGCTCAGACAGGCGACAACGTGTAACGCGATACAGTCCGCTGAAGCATGACGTACTCTCCCCTGACGGTCACGTGATGCAAAAGAGTCTTTAGAATCAGAATCTGAGTCTTTTATTCTGCAAGTACAAAAGTACAAGGAATTTGTTTTGGTGCTGGTGGTGGCATGACGTAAAAATAAATAGAATTAAAGTGAAATAGAGATAGACACTAGTAATAAAGGTGTTGAAAATAATTGAACTTGGTTTATGTGTAAATGAGCTTATGAAGTCAATTAGAGTGTGGTGCAGTGTGTTTCTTGTGGGTCCTTACCTAGGGGCACAATGGCCTAGGGGAAGAAGGTGTGCAAGTGGTGAGTGGTCTGTATGCGCAGGGATCTTACCAGTGGTAGGCAGGATCGCAAATATCCAATGCAGAGAAGGAGGTTTTTATTAAGGGAACAATCAAAATGATCAAGGCACACAACAAGGAAGGTAAGTACATGGGGCAGGTCAGAGGGCGATGAAGGAGGATAGATCAATAACTGAAAGGGACAGAGAATCAGGAGAACATGGAGGACAGAGGGACGAGCAGCTCTCGGTACACTGCATGAAAAGACAGTACTTTGCACTGAAGCACAGCATAGGTAACACCCACACCCCAACAACACCTAACAGCTGCCTCTTGGATGCCAACCAGGGCACTCTAGGAAAGGCTCTATTGCCCCCTTTAATCAATGCTGCCACTCTTCGAGAGCCAAATGCATAGCCAGAAGTTCTTGGTTACCCACATCATCTTAGATAAGCCCATCACCATCAGCTTATTAGAGAAAAATGCACAGGGGTGCAACCTTTGGCCATGACTCTGGCGGGCTATGATGCTGAGAGAGGACTGTCCCCACACCCAGTTCTGATATGTCCCCTTCAGGGATGAAGGCCCACTTTGGGTCAGGATATTTGAGGATAGGAGTGAAAAAGAGCATCTGATGGTGGTGGAAGGCAACAGCGGCTACTGGGGTCCAACGGAGAGCCTTGGTCCTGATCCAGAAGGGTGAAGTTCGGGAGGCTGCCACCAAGTTAAATCCACAGATGAACCATCAATAGAAGCTTGAAAAGCCCAGGAATCATTGAAGGTCCTTCAGTCTTGCACCGCCTATTAAACCTGGCAATTAGCTGATTAAGATGTGTGTTGAGTAGGGAAACCTGCAAACTGTGCTGGATTCTGGTTCTCCAGGACTGGAGTTGGGCAGCCCTGCTGCAGACACTGAAGGACTCGTTGCACCTGGGAAATGTGGAAGAAGTAATAAACCTATTTAGCATGTCAGCATAATCTAATGGAAGGGCTGTTTAGCACATAAGGCATCAGGAGAAATGCAAAATAAAGGGTGCTGGTGATGAAACGTCTTCCATTTATCGCCTTTGGAAATACAAGTCAAATAAGTGCTGTGGAGATCTAGCTTTGTGAAAATGGAATCTGAACAAGCATCTCTGCTGAGTCTGTTTTTGATAACAAAGTATCCCATTAGCCAGAGTCACAGAGGCCCAAATGCAGAGAGTTATTAAGGGAACATTCAAAGTGAGACGAGATACTGCATGTCGTACTCGGCGTCCTGATGGGGAGCGTGTTGAGGTCAGGAGCCAGGGGAATCGGCTCTACAAAGATACAGAACAAGGGAGGGGTGAACACGGGGCAGGTCAGTGGGCGATGAGGGTGAGTGGGTCCAGGAACTGAAAGGGAACGGCGAGTCGGGAGAACACAGAGGACCACGAGAAGCTCTCGCTACACAAAAAACTAAAACTAAAGTAGGGGAGAGAACTGGTGTAAACATCATTGGCCGTGATGCTTTTTTACTTGCATCGCACAGGTTTGTGGCAACTAGCAGCTTTTGCTGAAGAGAGAGATGCTGGAAGAAGAAGTGGGCAGGGTGCTCTGTGTTTCGGATTTTCTTTGCCCTGTTCCTGGTCAGTCCTATAGGCAGCATAGGCAAATGCCTAGGGCACCCACTTCTGAAGGGATGCAAACCTGCCTGCAGGGCCAGCCAACCTATAGATGGCACGAAGAAGAATTGCTGGAAGAATGCCTCTGGGTGCATTCCAGGATATTTCGGTTATCTGTAATATTTCGTTTGAAGCAGACACGAGATAGCTAGTTAGCAACCTGGGGGCGCTCCGCAGAATCTTGCGTCGGGTAGCAGGACACCCAGCCTGGCCTTGTTTGCCAGTCAGTTTCACTTTGGCTTGGATGAGGATGCCGGCAGTAATGCCTGCCTAGGGCACCACATCGGCGAGGAACGGGACTGTCTGTTCCGCGTATTTGAGGAGCATAAGCTTTCCAGCCTGGGAGCTGAAAATTGGATTAAAAATTAATAAATTAATCTTTGTGCACAAATTAATCTTGATAGACAATTAAGATGCAATGAAACATTTCAATAATTTTCTCACATATTTGTTGGCAAACTGACAATCCTCAGCCCATCTTTGCTCCTAAAGGACTAGACCTTTCTTGGATGCTGCTTTTTTACCAAATCATAATTACAATCACCTGTTGACATCACCTCTTTCAAATCACATCATTATTTAACCAATTTACCTCATTACTAGCCTAAATTTCTTGAAATGTGTTGCAAGAACCAAAATTGGAATTTGTGTTTATTTTATAAAAAACAATAAAATTCACGAGGAACACATGAAATAATGTGCTGTTGTATTGTTTTAAATGTAATACTACTCAAAGCAAATTTAGAAATCACTACTTTCTTTTTTCATTTGCGTTTTCCATACTGTTGTATTATCATGCTAATTAAATGGCAAGATATGTGAATGAATGCTCCATTTAAATAGCACTTTTCAAGTCACCCAAAGCACGTTACAGCAGCAATGCAGAGTCACTTCAACCAGCACAACTGTGTATCACCCACCTGGATGATGTAATGGCAGCCATTCTGCACCAGTACGCTCACCACACAGTAGCTAAGGTGGGGAAGGGCCAGGAGGGAATTCACCAGTTAGATATAGCGGGTGATTAGGAGGCCAGATTTGATAGGGCCACAGTGGGCAATTTTAGCCAGGACATCAGGGTGCCACCCCTACTCTTTTCGAAAGATGTCCAGGGATCTTTTATGATCTCAGAGAGTCAGGACCTCGGTTTTCTTGGTCATTTCTGCAAATGTCAATTATCTGGGTAAATGCGAGACAACGTTTTGAGCTACCGAATGATATGTACAGTAGTCACCCAAAACGTGTCAACTTTCCAGTTATCTCCTGAAGTTTCTATTGTGTTACATTGTTTATTATTGGAATGGTTCAAAATATCCAAGGATCCAATCATAAAAAAACTTAAAATGTCACGATGTAGGTCGGAATGCGAACGCGTAGTAAGGAAGGCGCTCGGGTGTTCACATTTTTAGGTTCAGTTCAGTGGTTGAGAGAGGAGCGACAGGGAATGTTAGAAGTGGGATGCGAACCCACGCCTCCAGGGGAGACTGCGAACGAAACCACTCGGCCATTCCGACTGCCTGGTGGGTATGGAATCAATTCCTCTTGAAAGGATAAAGGCGTTACTTCCCATACAAAGTGTATACCCCAACAAAAGTCTCTTTACCTACTGGGAGAAAAACACGGGCGTGGTGTTGAAGAACAAAACAGCAGCATAACATTTAACTGCGTTTTTTGAGACACCATTAATAATACACCCTAGCACTCGGGTGCAGTATAACCCCACTTCTTGTCTGAATCGGTAACACAAAAAGTTAACACATAACATTGTTTTACTTTGTTTATTACTGGAATGGTTCAAAATCTGGATAAAATACGAGAATCCACACAAGCGTCTTTAAGCGGAAAATGTTGAGTCACTTTGGATAAGAATCAGGCACGTGCAGGGGGCCTTGAGCACCCGCCCCTTTCCTCTTGGGGACCCCAAGTGCCTTCTTGAGGCATTTTATTATTTTTTTAACGTGTGTGTGCGCGTGGAGTCCCGCCTGTGCCCCTCAGCGATAACATTTAACTATTTATCACAATTTAGCTAAATAAAAGGACCTGGCTTGCATCAGTCACATGACGACCAGTAACCAATGCCCGCGCTGGACGGCAGAGCGCGCGGGTTACGGGCCGGGAACGAGCTCGCGAAGAGCACGCGCACGCGCACGAGCTGTAGGGGAAACACGCAAATTAACTGGAAGACGCAGACTGATGCAACAAAAACCAGTAAGTCGGGTGCACAGCGTACACTATAGTCTATAGCACACAGGAGTATTAGGTTATTATGTACAGGTTGTTAAGCTGTCCTGTGGCAACTGACGAACTGAAACAAATGAGCGTGCTGTGTGTGTACCTGTCCTTTTATTTTTTTTAAAGAAAATACCTTAAGAAACAGATTATATCAGATTTATATTTTAAATATGACAAAATGCTGATATTACAGCAGCAACCCCTCAACAGCAACGTGCCCCATCAGGTAAAACACAGGCTACGTTTGCCTTGCATTGTCCCCACCCGATGACAGGGATATAGTATGATGCGACTCCATATTAGATTCTTGATGAACGTGGGTTGTTGTTTTTCAGCCTGGTTCTATGTGCCCCTTTTTAACTTCGAGCACCCGCCCCATCAGACATCTCTGCACGGCCCTGATAAGAATGTAGTTTTATGAAAACGAACGATTAAGGTGTCATTCACAGTATAGCCACACGGGGGCAGCACAGCGAAAGAAATATTATACAAGCTGTTTAAACAACCACCCCCCCGCCCCCCACGCCGCAATTTGGCTTCTATCCATGATCACATTAAGTCTTGAGCCTCTTATGATATATGAAGGGCATTAAAGGCATTAACAGTATTTTCCCCCATACCTATATTTCACCTCTGTGTTACAGAGCTCCCTCCATATTAAACATCTCTGATTCTGAGGGGCGAAATTGCTTCCTCGGGCACCCATTTCCCTGTGAATCTTGATGCATTAATAAAATAAAAATATTTTCTTAGCAGTGATGTCATATGTGAAATTCACCAGTTTTTGGGATATTACGGAAAGACGGCTCTGGTGTTGACTTGCCAGTGTGTGGATGAGTGACTATAGAGCAGTGTTGGCATGGTTACCTTGAGCCTTGAAGAGAGCTAGGATCTGGAAACGTTTTTGTGAATGTCTGCATTTTGTCTCCTAAGCAGTCATTTCTCAGGTGACACCATGGCTGTAGGAACTCTTCCAGCCAGTGCAGAAAGGAGCCCCATCTCTGCCACTGAGCTTTGCTGACTAGGAGGACCATGAAGCAGGCTATAGCTTATAGCATCTGTACCTGTATAAACAGCTACATAAATACTGGAGCAGTTTAACGCTAGAAGAGCAGAGTGATTTATGGGACTCGAACCAGCAACCTTCAGGTTACACAATACTGTACCCTCAACTGAGTAACAGTAATATTATCGTATGTGGCATACTATAGGGCTGTAGATATTGAGTAGGCCGGTTATCCACACGGTATAGTCAGTAGCAAGGACCAGTGGCACAGGAGGAGTTTTAAATACAAAATAGTACAATCCCAATGCAATACAGCAAAATATATATATTAGAAATGCCAGATGAGGTAAAAAGGAAGGAAGGAGAGGAAAGGAATAAGGAGTGAATAGGGAGGGAGTGAGAGGGAGAGGATGGGAACAAGGAAGAGAGTAAGAGAAAGGGAACAAGGGAGGGAGAGGAAGGGAACAAGGAAGGGAGTGAGAGGGAGAGGAAGGGAACAAGGAAGGGAGAAGGAGAGGAAGGGAACAAGGAAGAGAGTGAGAGGAAGAAAACAAGGAAGGGAGGGAGAGGAAGGGAACAAGGAGTGAAGAGGAAGGGAATGAGGAAGGGGGCAAGAGAGGGAGAGAACAAGAAGTTAAGAGGAAGGGAGGAGGAAATGGACAATAAGGGAACAAGAGGAAGGTGAATTCCCAGAGGTTATTACGGAAGCCTGGCCTGCTAACCTGCAGAAGGTGCAGGCAAGTCAGGCTCGGGGGGCAGGGCTGTGTGTCATTTTGCGATCTGCCCCTGATACTCATGGGCCTTGTGCTCTCTGTGTTCAAATGGCAGGTGTCACAGGCGCCCCCCCCCCCGCCCCAGAATAATGCTTCATAATTTAAACGTTGTGCACAGGCTGCATTCCTTTGCCCCCTCCCTGGAATCCCCCGCTGACACTCCCTGCAGCGGAGACGCAACCAAGTCAGGAAACTTTCCCCAGCCATCTGTCCCAAAACACCCCCCGACAGACACCCCCTCAGTGCCGCCCCTTCCCACGCCAGCCCTTTGTCAGGGAATCCTCTCCCAGAAGGGGGCGTGGCTTGTGCAGCCCACAGGGGGTGGCACTGGGCGCTTTCACTGGCACCTGCAGGGGGAACAAA
>JAODKN010000002.1:25316748-25336778 GCA_026774425.1 Petrocephalus zakoni
TAACCATAAGTAACCAAACAAAATATGAGACTTTTGGCATTTTTAGTTTTTTGATTGCAGACACAGATTTTTATAAATATGAGGTTACCCGTATGGGGACCAAAAAATTGGGTCCTTACAACATATAAATATGTCCACACGTACACACACACCTACACACACACACATACACACGCACGCACACACACGTACACACACACGTGTACACACACACACATAACAGAGAATGGTCATTTGAAGATTCTGGAGTATAACTTAAACAGAGATGGATAGTACAGGTCTATAAAGTAAAAATCCAGACCAAGATTTCATTTCAACCAACCAGCTGAGTATAACAAGCACAGTCACAGTTTTTTTACCTTCCAGACCTGAACTGACCACCTCTAACACACACTGAGCCACAAACACAAACCTTTGTGTGCAACTGCATGAGACCCTGTTTTCAGCATAATCCTATATGCAGGGCAGCCACAGGAATCATCCTACCTTCCCCCTTTTCACAGCTCTCCAGCGAAGATGAATTTAACTGAATTTACTATTAACACCTAATAGTTAATCTTCAATGCGAATCTAGCACAAATCTATGTCATCTATGCAACTAGATAATCATGAGCAAATTGCATTATTTTTGCCATTTTAACACAAAATCAACGTATAAACTGTATAAAATGCTGGTTAACTAACACATGAACTTATTGAGTGTTCAGCACCAGTTATTGGTAACAGATGAGGGACCAGGATTACTTCCCTGGCACACGGTCATTCCCATGTGAAAAGTGTTTCGCCATCATTTTAGATATAGAGCTGGTGATGTCTAGCCCAGATACCGTGGTATAATGGTGCCGAACTTGGCAGTCTCGTCTGACAGCTCAGTATTTCTTGCTTCTGTTTCTAGTTTCCACAAAAATTCCCACCACTAGGTGGTCACTGAGGTCTTAACTGATGCATGGAGAATGTTCACGCAGGGTTGGTTGTAATGAAAACAACATATGCTAGAGTGCTTGTCAACACCAAAGAGTGCAGAAAATGGGTGCTTGAGTAGAGCGATGGATGGATGGATGGATGGATGGACAAAGCATGCCATGGCTCACACATTTAGAAAGAGCTGACAACGGCTGTCGAGGCCTAGGAATGACGGGTTGATGGATAGATGGATTGAAGGAATGATTGCTGGACTGATGGAGTAACGCAATAATAATTTGCTCTGTGTAAAAATACCCAAGGCCTACTTTTATTGGGCAGTGAGTAGTGACTCTGGGGAACGATGAACAGCATAATCACGACGAGTTCCATAGAAGAACAAAGGGCCTTTTACCAGAAGAAAGCGGGCAGTTTGCTGTACGCTTCAGACCACAGTGGTGGGGAACTCCGGCTTCGCTGGCCTCCAGGGAATGGGGAACAAAAACCAGCAGACGGCCGCCAACCCCCGGGGTGAGCCACCGAAAGTGCTTTCAGTAAGTAGGCTTAGGAGAAGGTGAAAGCGAAGTGTCCATCCGGGAGAAGAGATTGTGAAAGTCAAACAGGACGTCTGGTAGGAATTTCACAACACTTCACCGGATGGCATCGCTTCCACTCGCGCTAAACTGAGCTCAGCCTGCAAGGTACAGACCAGCGGGCAGAAATAGTATCTTTTTATGGCTTGGGGAAGAGGTGCGGTTCCCAGTGAAAAGAAGCAAGCAAACATTACCGCTCAGTGCAAGGCACTGGATCGTGTTTCCCCGCAGAGGCTTGGATAGAATGTCCTCACTCACAGCAGACGCCCAGTGCAGTGCCTGTGATGCTCTGTGTGTGAATGTGGTTTATCTATTTCATACAGAAAGCTAATATTGCAGAAGTCAGTTTGACTACTGCTTTCAACTTGACTTGAAAATACGCAGTGTGGCCCAGCACATGGCTCTGATGCTTCCTTCAACATCGACATGAGAATCTTACAGTAAAGAGGTGAGGATTACAGCGCTCTGCGCAGTGTCCATGTAAAATCAAACGTGGCCCTTGCAGTGAATCTGGTCGATTTTTTACAACTGCTCTCTTATCTCAGTGGACTGTGAGCAAAGAGCAGCATGACTTTGATGCGTATCTCCAATAAAAAACTGCCTAAAATATAGCCACTGAAGACCTGCCTATCTCATGCAAACACAGACCGTCTTCAGCAAATAACTTGTACGTGGGTGAATGGATGAACTGGAATGGAGAATGCAGAAAGTGACTTTGTAATTTATGTGTGGAAACCACAAGACATACCTTTCACAAACAGTTAACGCCAAATCACATCAAGTGCCTTGTCAGTATTGGCCCAGCAAACCAGTTCAGCTGTAAACAGTTTTGGTTCCCATAGGCAGACGGATGGGTGGCGTCCAACAATCGACAGCACGGCACTTTATTTGAGAAACGGAAAGGACAGTTTAGGACAGGTTTTTAATTGTCCAGAAACACACAGTTTGTGTGCTGCCATTTCCGTGGTTTTCGGCTCTTTTCATGGAAGGGGCCAGAAGTCACATCCCGTCACACTCCAGCCTGTTGTGGGATCACATGACCTGTGGGATCACATGACCTTCAGCTAGACCCAGCAGCCCCGGTCCTCATTGCCAGATCCTGGGCAGGTTCTCCAGGATCCTTCTACGGTGAGTAGGGTTGGCCACCCCCGCTGCCTGCAGGTCCCCCTCCGTGATGCCACTGTGGGATGGGGAGAATGTTACTTGATACAGCTGGGGGACCCAAAGTGTCTTGGTCTGCCCCAGCTATATACAAAAATGTATTCAAATAAATAGCCTCTCAAACATGAAAAGGGGATGGCAGCAGTGTGGTATTTAGATGAGATGAGATAACCCTTTATTGCAATTGCAATACACCATGTCACTGATCACAAGTACCAGCGAAATTATTGGCCATCAACCCGACCATACATATACACAAACATATAAACAGTGTTTGGAACCTCTTGCTCGTACTCTGTCCTGCCTCACCTAAAGTAACCCAGGTCATCCCAGCCATTGAGACTGAGCCCCAGGGTGTAGCGCTGGAGCCCCAGGCTGCTCAGGAGCTCCCACACGGTCCCCGGAGCCCCACGCAGTATTGGCACCTGCAGATAGGTCAGCGATAAATAGCCACAATGAAAATCCTTAACAAGAGACCTTCTTTAAGAGCATAATTTTTCAGATGCTCTGGAACTACAGCGTGTTAGTTACACCAGTGTGTTATACACCAACCTCTTTTTCTGAAGGGGTGCTCAGCTCGTATCCAAGATTCCTCTGTTGGGCTCGGGGAATGGGCTTGGGGCTTTTGTGGTCCACAGGCAGGAAGTCCATCTCACTGAGTGACTTAGCGATCTGCAAAGCTGTCAGGGAGTGGTCCCCGGGGGGGCCTGGCTGGGGTCCGACCACCCAGGATGCCACTTCCCGGTGGGGCACCCTGGTGGAGGAGTATGGGTAGAGTGCCGGGGGCTTCCGCATGGCGGGTGGGTGATCCTGACTGAGCCGGGGGCTGGTTCTCCGGGGCAGATTCCTGTATGCCCAGGGCATCTCCTTTGCCACAGCTGAACGGTTCCAATACAAATTCCTTTGCTGTACAGCGGGGGAGCGGGGCTGCAGTACCACATCATCCCTGTAGGGGGAGCGTTCTGGGATATGTGGAGTGCTGTTCAGAGACAGCCTTGAGGAGGGGCTTGCCGAACCCCTGTCCTGGGCTGGGAAAAGCTGGTAGGAGGAAGGAGCCTCCCCAGGCGACCGACAGTGGGGAAGACATCCTGGAATTTCAATCTCCGTAAAGTCGGACCTGCGGGTAGACTTCCCCGGGTGACTGTGGTTTGGGGAGACCTTTGGGAGCTGCAAGACAGAGTCCCTGGTGCATACCACCCGGGGATCCCGCTTCGAAGTGGGCTCCTCTGACTCCAAACGCTGGACGGACACCCCTTCAAAGATAAAGTACGCAGGGTTGGTGTAGCTGCTCGGGATTGATGGCGAAGGAGCTGAGGCAGGCTGGGCTGGCACTGATGCAGATGGTCCAGCTGGAGCCACTGGGGAGCTGAAGGAGGCCAAATGAGGCTAAATGCAGCCTGCAGCGGCTAGGCTAACATCATCACAACCATTGGCTGTGTCAAAAGTCAAGAACTTTACTGGGTGTGTGCAGCGGGCACATTGGAATGCTTAGTCATTCAGTCTCACTCAATAATGAAAGTCTAAAGACAATTCAAGACAGGGTAGAACTGCAGGATGGTGCAGTCTTTGGCTGATAAGGCACAACAACAGATCTATAAAGTGCATGTGCCATGGATGTGACACATGATTACCAATCCATAAAGCGTGCTATTCTCACCGTACAGTAGGGCAACCAGTCACTGGGTGGGACAGGCTACATCTAGCCAAGCTGCTCTCGTCCTTCTCGAAGCAGAACCACTCTGTAAACAACAGGCGTGACGCCGGTTCACATGCAGAATTTTCTCAAGACCCCCACAGTGCTGCCTGCTACCAATTCTGTGGGGCCCCCAGGCAGCTGAAGCGATGCCCTTAGCCTATGACCTGGAAGTAGCTCAGGAAGCATCTGTTTGTGGCCACCAAAAGGGAAGTAGAACAGGAAATCTTGAGGAGTCTGGCAAGGAACTAGACAAGAAAGTAAGAAGAAGGGCCTGCTACCCACCGTAGGTCCTTTCCCGCCTCTGACGCCGATCTTTTGGCACGTAGACTCGGAGCCTGCCCCGAAGCGAGCCCATCTCCTCACCACGGTGGGTCAGGAACGTCTCAAACACCTCTGCTGTGGTGCCCAGGAGGCTTCGGAGAGCTACACAGCCTTCACCTGCAGGAAGAGCCATCAGATAGGGGTAAGAAAGTGAAGTAGGCCGATGGCCACAGTGAATGCACAAGCCCAAAGAGGCTCAAGAATAAGTCAGTAGACGCTGGAGGTAGTGGATACTAACCGTAGGATTCGAAACCATCACATGACTTAACAGACAACAGCAGGTGCTGGTCCTGAAGATGATCCAAGTCTGAGACAACAGGAAAGAGCTGATGGTGAGAAAGACAGAGGGGTAAATAATAAATAAGATGGAGGTAAACATATTGTGTCATTTTCTATCCTTCTGCTAACACAAAATTCATGCTTAGCATGGGAGATCTATTGTGATATAACCAATAACCTTTGGCAGCTGTCTGGAAGACCAGCCCAGTTTGAGGAAGCCCGGTACTTCACAGATCTGGGAATCATTCTCGCTGGATCGCCGGAATTCTGTGGAGAGACACCAGCCCAGTGATTCAACCTGGCCATGTCAGCAAAGACTGGACTTCAAAAATGAACATTTGACTAGAAGCAAGCCTGAAGAGAGGACAGAAAGAGCACCTTCCAGGCAGTAGGAGTAAAACTCCAAGAAGAACTTGGCCTTGCTGGCCGTCTTGATGATGACCTCCACACCTTCCAGCTCTATACATGCCCTCTCCGCACCAGGCCCTGGGTCTGTTTTCAGATTAAAAAGCACGACACATCATCTATGATCGTTGACCTCTGACCATTTCTCAGACGTTGGGAATACATGTGCGTAACAACAGGACAGAATAAGGTATGTATACATCGCAAAAACAATTGTGTTATGAATAGGGCTGTAGTGTGCCTTATAACGGATCATGGCTATTGGAGTTGCAGAAAAAATACAGAGGATGTGACCTTGGTGTCCTCAGAGGTGGGCATGGGCATGGTGGTGAATGACCAGTCGCAGTCAGGTAAATCACAGATGGCCTCACCTGCTTTTGGGATGATAGGTGATGCCACCCCAACCTGGAATGTGGCAAAGACAGGGGAATGGTCGCTGGTTGTGATATCATCCGTGCAGCCTAAACAGGGCGAGACAACCCCAGTAGACAATCACAGACAAGCCTAGACAGTCACAGACAGTCAGAGACACTTAGAGAAAGTTACAGACACGGAAGCTAAGCAGGATTTACGTGCCGCTGGCCTCCAGCCAAAACTCCATTACTAGTTTCTCATTACTGGCACGCCTCCCGCAGGCAGTGTGTGAGAGGCACGGCGGGGCTGTGCAGAGCCGGACTGCAGCTTGCGGTCACCGTGCGAGAACCAGGTCCCCCGCCACCCAGCTCATACGTTAGCTAATCCCAGCTAATCTGCAGCGGATAAGCGGTGAATTAAAAGTGAAGAAATGTGGTGGGAGGGGGGTAAGATAGGAGAGATGGGGGATCAGATGATAGGCTGAACCCCGCGGTATGTGGCCAGCCCATCACCCCTAACCCCACAACCCCAAACCCTGACCCTTGACTCTTGACCCTTGACCCACCATAGGCAGTGCAGGCTAGGTGTGTCTGCGGGTAGGACTTCCAGAGCACGCGGTCACACCACGAAGGCACGTTGACGCGAACCTGTGTGCACAAGGATTAGTTTTGGGAGGAGTGAAGGGAGAGGCAGCAAGTCTTTGCACTTTTACTCTTGGTAAATATCCATGGCACATGCACTTTATACAGTAGATATATTACTATTTACTGTTACTTAATATCTATCTATCTATCTATCTATCTGTCTCTCTGTCTGGCTGGCTGGCTGTTTATGTATCTCTGGTTCTGTCTATCTATCTATCTATCTAGTTAGCTCAGTCTGTCTGTCTATCAAATATAGGGGGCAAAAGAGCCAACCTGCCTCACTAAAGGTAAAAACTTATATAAATACATAAGAATATGAAGAATACGAGGAACATGCTGAGATGTGACCATAGACACATTACAGGCAGACAGGGTCACACACAGACATCAGGGACAGCCTTTCAGGCATACATGCATGATCCCACTAACAGCTAAAGGCCATATAAATAGAAGTGGAATAATAAGGATATTTCTGGACTGAATGGAGCCTGCAGCTCCCCTAAAAGATAGTCGTCTTGCTGGGTCATGCTGAGGCTTTCAGCTTAGGTGGGTGTGGCAGTCTGCAGTTCCAAGGCTCCGCCCATGGACCAAGCTCCACCCCCAAAGGCCACCCTGAGCCCCACCCCCACAAAGAGCAGCAGCCTTACACCCGAGGTCTTGTACTTCTCCCACAGGTAACATTCCCTGGATCCACGCTCGTACCGGTAGGTGGGAGGGAACAAGATCTTCTCTTCATCTGTGGAGAAAATGCTGGAGAGATTAGAGAGGAGGAGAAGTGAGGGGAGGGATAGTAACTGAGACAACCATGCCTGCTCTGGCCTGTGGGTGGCGCAGTGGTCAAGGAAACCACACTTATGTGAGCAGGGGGGATGTTAGACGGAATCACTTACTGAAATGAAGAAAGACCTTCCTCCTGTGCCGCTCCTGGGTCAGCTGGTCAGCGC
This sequence comes from Petrocephalus zakoni, assembly GCA_026774425.1. NCBI lineage: Eukaryota > Metazoa > Chordata > Actinopteri > Osteoglossiformes > Mormyridae > Petrocephalus > Petrocephalus zakoni. The sequence goes on from JAODKN010000002.1 coordinate 25,324,046, forward strand.
ACATCAGAGCCTCAAACTCCCGCTTGCAAACGTATTTCAGGATGTCCTGCGGGGGAAGATGGGCTCATGCAGGAGGAGGACCCCATCACCAGCCCACCCAGAGCCACGCGACGTCTAAGTCAGGGCTTCTCAGCCTTGCCAAGCACATGGCCCCGGCTAATCATCATTTATCCTCTCAGTGGCCTGGGGAGGGGGGGCCCTCAGTAGAATTTACATAAAGTAAACTTCGCCAACCAGGGGGAGAGGGGGGTCCCAGTTGACGTCGATAATTATCACTATATAATTCAATTGTTTCTTTCTGTACTTCAAGGCACATTTTTTGCTTAAACCTTTCGTTTGACGGTGCCAAACCCGTCCCATAGAATTGCCCTCATACAGATTAAAAACATGAAAAAAGATGATAAATTGAATGGACCGCAAACTGGAATTTAATTTTCACAAGTAAACTATACAAAAATAAACTTATTTTAAGTATATATTGTGCATATCAGCCAGAATTGTCCCCCAGAATTTGCCAACCGGAGAATTCTCCTAAGTGGCAATCGGGTTTGCCTCTGTGTGGTGACCTGGTACAGACCAAACCGCATTTCCCTGCCGCTGTAGTGGGCCGTGGACCAGTGGCTGAGAAACTGTGGTTTCTGTGAGATCACTCCCCGATTCTCCCTGTAACCACATTCACTCTTCCCAAACATGAATTCACAAATAATATAAGATCAACTTTATTGATGTGAGAGGGAAATTTTCAAAGAAAACATCAATTCAGTTGAGCCAAGGCTCAAACCATGGGCTTATAACACCCCAACACAATCAGGAATGCATTGGGCTACAGAGCCCATCTCAAACCACCATGAAACTAACCTTCGTAGAAAAATAAAAGATTTTAAAAAGCAAACAGAATTGCTTTTGGCCATACGTCTCTCTTTCAGCAGGTCTGCAGTCTGTCTTAGAGCAAGCCAGCCTCTCACCTGCACGTCCAGGTCCAGCCGGTAGTTCAGGTCTCCACACCAGAAGAGGTGTGTGAATCGGAGGCTGGCGTCAAAGGGACTCGGCTGCCAGTCGCCCAGGGACAGGAGCCGCAGGATGTCCTGGAAGTTCTGGTTCCTCCTGATGGAGAGACAGAGCAGCAGTGTGACCAATGGAGCCTTGAACCCTATAACAGAGGGGCACTACCTGGGGTGCAAACCAGTAACCTTACAGCTAACCCTAACCCTACTCACAAGTACAACACAGGGGCACTGCCTGGGGTGCAAACCAGTAACCTTACAGCTAACCCTAACCCTACTCACAAGTACAACACAGGGTCACTGCCTGGGACAGGAACCAGTAACCTTATAACTAACCCTAACCCTACTCACAAGTACAACAGAGGGACATTGCCTGGGACAGGAACCAGTAATCTTCCATTATCTAGATCTTTCTGGCAATCGATCAGACTGCAACCTCTGCACACTGGTGTCATCTAAATTCCTTCTAAATATGTTTCTCGCTAAGTCACTTATTAAGACTGGACCTTTAGATGGACTATTCTGATCACTTGTTCCCTTTAAGATGTGTGTTTCCCTTTCAGAACATTTGCCCAGTACTGTGCGAGTTGCGGTGGCCCAGACGTTAGCGCTGCAGAGGCTCAGAGGCCAGTGAGAGTCCACCCTGACCACATGGTACCAAAAACAGCCCATTGGGGGAGATGTGTGGTTCAGTGGCTTAGGCCCCTGTGCCTGTGATCAGAAGGTCATTGGTTCAAATCCCACACTTTGGAAATTGCCTCTGGGCACTTGAGCAAGGCCCTAAACTCTGTGACTAAGGCTGGGTAAATGGCTCACTCCAAGATTCTCTCACCTGTTTGTGTGCCTGTCTGAAATGAGAGCATGTTGAAAATACAAGTATTCAAATGTAGTACATTGTCAGTGTCATTTCCTTTCAGCCCCAAAAGCATCATGCATTGTACCTCGTAGCCTTCTCACTCCCAGATGACAGGTGACAGTTGACAAAGCCCAGAGATGTGCCATTGAAGACGAAGGACACTCCCACTGCCCCTTTGCTTCCTGTAACCAAGGAGACGCAGGTCAGGGCTCTGCTCCAGCACTGGGATGTATGCGAATGGCATAGCTTGTACTTATTTCTGGGCTGTGGGAGCTCATACCCAGCGTGTTCCCAAGGCCTGTCTTCACACTGGCCACGCTCACATGACTGACACGCTTCTCATGTTCCGGCCTCACAAACACAGCCAGCCTGATGCTCCACAGGGATTGTACTGCCACCTGCAGGGCACAAATAAAAAAGCATCTTGAAATTAAGCCACAATTTTATTTGCTCAGGAAAGCTGTAGATTTTGCGCCACTTATAGTTTTTCTTGGTTGCTCCATCACATTTCATGAAACAACTCAATACAGTTCAGGCATAAAGCCCAACTCTATGGTTTAGCTGCAATAGTCCATAACTTACCCAAAACAACTAACTACTATGTCAAAAGAATATAATTCTACCAATGAATTAGTCAGTGCCTCAAAAATGAGAGGTATAATCAGCATCGTTTTAACCATGAGAGTCAAAATGCTTAGCTATATTCTCAAAATGTCTGCATAATTATGCACCGGAGCGCCACAGTTCTGAAAGATTGCCGGTTCCTGCTTTCTCATTGTTACAAACTGATCACTTTTCTTTAGCAAACTTTTTTATTCAAAGTCAAAGACACCAGTTTCAACACTGCATGGCACTGCATTACAGTGTGTAAAGCTCACTGGCAAGAGAAAGCACTCGTACATATAACGTCTTCACATCTCAAGACAGAATACGACAGCAAATAAAAAAGTCGCACAGCACTGCACAACATAAAACAGCAGAATGGCAACGAAACAGCAGCTAATCGTGTGCTGTAGGAGCCAAAAACACAACAATGCTGTATTACTGCAATTTATGGAATATATTTGTAAATCATTTTGAAAGCTTAGCTAACTGTTGTGCATGAGGTGGCATCATGATGATCACATACATATATAGTTTTGGGGGTAAGATTATTAAAATGGGACACATAATCTGTTTTGGCCCACAAGACTAAATCAACTGAAAATTGTGCCATGGTTGTAAGAGGGAGGAGAGAGATAAATTGACCCTTATGAAAGAGGGAGGTAGAGAGAGAGAGAGAGAGAGAGAGAGACTGACCCTTATGAAAGAGGGAGACAGAGAGAGTGACTGACCCTTATGAAAGAGGGAGGCAGAGAGAGAGAGAGAGACTGACCCTTATGAAAGAGGGAGACAGAGAGAGTGACTGACCCTTATGAAAGAGGGAGGCAGAGAGAGAGAGAGAGCGAGAGAGACTGACCCTTATGAAAGAGGGAGACAGAGAGAGAGAGACAGACAGACTGACCCTTATGAAAAAGGGAGGCAGAGAGAGAGAGAGAGACTGACCAGCTTGAAGTCAATATGAGTGACAGTCCGTAGCACCGCCCTCAGGTGCTCCAGCCAGTCCCTCTCCCCCTGGGGGTTCTCCTGTGTCCCAAAGGCATAGATGTCATGAGGAAGCGTCCTTGTGGCCTCGTCTGGGACGTTCCCCAGGCCACAGCATGTCACCCAGGACTGGAGGTTCCGGGGGGATGGGGATCCATCTGCAGCAACAGGGGACCATGTGAGCAGAGCAAACCTGACTTCTGACCTCTGATAAGATAGGTGTTATTGATCTTGGCAAAATGTTTCAAATGCCAATAAGCAGGTCTCATGGACTTTCAACCCCACACCTCTGCAGGCAAGAAAGGATGTTGTGATTTACTGAGCCACTCAAAAAGAGCCCCTAATTACAGAAGAGGCCATGGGGATACATCACATGTCAGCTGATGCATTTATCCAAAAGTATCTTTCAGAATGGCCTCACTTCTAGAGCCGGTCTTTACTAGACGGTTCCCTGCTGAAAGCTGTGACTAGGATACGGATCAGATGGAGGGATTCTGGGACCAGCAAATGGAGAATTCCTCATACACATACTCACCCATGTTCCAGGTCCCCACAAAGACAGAGACAGTATCCAGCTCACTATGTGGAGCTCGTCTGGCCTTCATCAGCTGAAGTAACTGGCAGAAGGCCTCACACTTCTGTGGATGAGGAAGATGATGAGGAAGAGGATCAACAAAAAACAGCAGCCGTCAGAGTGTGGGTGTGTATGTGTCAGTGGGGGCATTGGGGGGAAAATGTGTGTTTGTGAGTTGGTTTGTAATTACCAGATTGTGAGGACCAAATGTTCCCATGATGAGCTAAAACCTGTTACTTTTTAGCTTGTGGGATATTTTTCAGGTCAATAAAGACCTTAATTTTATTTTCTAAAAATCTGTGCCTGCAATCAAACAGTTAAAATAGCCAAAAGTGTTGTATTTTGCTTGGTTACTTATGGATATGGTCAGGGTTGGGTATGTGTTAGGGTTATTATAGTTAGGATTAGGGTTTGCCAATAAAAATTAATGCAAAGCCCTCACAATGATAGAAATCTACACTATATGGATGAAAGTACTGGACACTTGGCCATTACATCTATGGAACTTTTCCGACATACCACTCTAAATCTCTAGGATCAATATGGAGCTGGTCCCCATTCATCCTGAGGGACATTTGTGAGGTCAGGACCTGATACTGGACATGAAGTGCCTGCCCTGATACTGTACATGAAGGCCTGCACTGATACTGGACATGAAGGCCTGCCCTGATACTAGACATGAAGGCCTGCCTCTCAGCCTCCGGTCTAGTTCTTCCCTAAGGTGTTTGAAGGAGTTGAGATCAGGGCATTGGGCAGGCCAGTCAAGTTCTTCCACACCAAAGTCACCCAAACTTTATGGACCTTGCGTTCAGCAATCAAAAAATGTCAAAAGTCTTTTTTGTTTACTTATGGTTTAGGCTGGGAAAGGGTTAGGGTTATCTTAGTGAGGATTATGGTTATGCCAATAGAAATTAATGGAGAGTCCCCACAATGTTAGGAATGTATGAACTGAGTATGCATGTGTGTGTTTGAAAGAGACTGTGTGTCTGTGTCTGTGTGCTTGTCGACGAACCCCCCACCTTTTCACTCTCAAAAAGTATGTCCCGGGGTGGGTGGGTGTGACTGTCCACCACCATGCACAGTTTCCCTGGATTAGTCTGGAACCTCAGCAGCTTCAGGACTGACACACACACACACACAGAGGCATCAGAATTAGCACATGTCCTACTGGCCCACGACTGACATAAACCCCCCTCAAAAGCCTCTCACTGCGGTCCTGTGACACGGTCTCCACGCCAAAGGCCCCTGACTTGCGGTCAAACAGCAGGACCCCGTTGTCCACGTCGATCGACAGTAGCTGCCTGCCCGAGTGTGACACCTTCACCTGGACACACATACACAGAGCTGAGCACACATGCTGGTGCGGCGGGCCGCGGCTGCGGGCGTGTGCTGGTGCTCCGTCATGTGAGCATGCTCTCACCTGGAAGCTGCATACGGGGACAGGCCTCGCCCATGGCCTAGCTACTATGGCAGCCTCAGGCAGCGGGGCCGGCTGTACCGCCAGATTGTGATTGGCTACCGCATCCTGCAGAGCCTTAAGCACCTGTCCAGTAGGAGCAATGGAAGAGAGAACTATTACTTATTCATAAGGAGACCCCTAGCTAAGCATGTAGAGGATTTTTGTGGGTTTATAGTCTGGTGTTTGCAGGCAACCAGCCTGAGCAGTCAAGTATTTCTAGGCCAGGGGGTAGCTGCTAATTCTACATAGGGGGGGTGGTCATGGGCAGGGTATTATTAGGGCATGGTAGAGCAGGGGTGGGGTAAGGGCGGGGAATGGGCAGGGTATATGTACCCTCTTTTCCAGGGAAGACAGCAGGCTGCACAAGGCTGAGATCTTACACACCAGGCTGTCCAGCCCATGGTCTGAGAGCTTCCCTGTATTCTACGATAGAGAGATAAAGACATACACATAAAACAAACGATACACTAGGGGCAAGTGTGACCCCTGGAAGAGAAGAACGCTGTGTCCAATCCCTAGAGGAGGCACAGCTCCCCTCTGAGAGCTTATTGGTTAAACTGAAAGAAGTGACTGGGTTTGAGGTAGCATTTACCTGGGACTTGGGACTGAGCAGAGGATATGTAGGGTGGTCAAAGACTTTGGCCAGGGTCTCCAAGCTGGATAAAGTCAGGTCTATCTCACTGCATTATGAGAAGAGCTTTAGCGTTTAATAACTAGAGGCTGATGAAAGCACACAGATAAATAAGTAAGTAAGCAAGTCCATGGTGAGTTAACTCTCTGGCAGGTATTTAAATTTGAAAATACTTTTTACTATTTATTACGTACAGAATTACAGTTGGACTTGCATACCTGCGCAGACCCTCACAGGTGCTGCCCAGAGTCCTCTGCAGGCTGTGCATCGCTGTCCCCCCCTTGCGCAGGCCGTCCATATCCTGAGGAAGCTCAGAGCGTAGGTACTCACTGAACAGCGCCACCATGTCGCTGGCCACACTGCGGGGAGTACCAGGAGGTCAGTTCCATCCCCTTCTCTAATGGCAAATTTTCCTAATTGCACTGCCCTACCTCTGACTGGAGAGCTCCTGCAACCTGTGCAGGAAAAAGAGATTGGAGCCTGGGGTCACTGTAGGGCCAGGGGGAGGAGCTGTGGGCGGGGCAGAGCCTGGGCTCCACCCTGATGACGTCACTCCCAGCTTTTCCTCTTCCCCATCTGCAGCCAGGAGGAGAAACAGGTTGTCATAGCACCACCAGTAGGTCATAATCCCCTTAGACAGTGACACTGAAACAAATTCTACAATTCAGCAGGATGAATTATCCAGCTTCCAGTACTGGAGGAGGCCCAGTGAGCCATTTCTGAATTACATACTTATACATTTTCCCCTGTTATGCACATAGACATATAATCTGATCCATCCAACTGGCCCAGCTGCTCTCACCAGAGCTCTCATCTCCCAGCTCAGCCTCCTGGCCCACGGGGTAAAGGAGTGGGGCCACCAGGCCTTTGTGGGGCTGCTGGTACCCCAGCACCAGGTCCCCCAGTGTCCGGAAGCAATTCACCTGCACCCCTTGGGAGGTCTATGGGAGAGAACAAACAGCCAGAGCCATCATTTTTTTCTGTTTCTTCTGTCGCTGCTCTTAATTCTATTCCATGTCTTATTCTGTGAAGAAAGGCATTCAAGTAAGGATTTCATTGTACCCTGTACATTGTACTGTACATATGACAATAAAACCTTGAATCCTTGAATTCATAGAATGGAGGGCACCCATTACAGAAAGGAAGGCCCCCAACACAGAACAGGATCCTCCAGTAAAGACAGGAGGGCACCCAGTACAGGAATGAGGGCCCGGAGTATACAGATGAAGGCCCCCCAGGACAGGAGCCTAACTTCTTTATGACAACCTCTCATAGTCAAATTCACTGTCATCCTCATCGGTTGCACACTCGATAAACAAGGTGAAACATTTTAAGTACTAATAACGGATGCGAGATCCAAGCTGAAACTGCCATCTGGTCGTACGATCAGATACAACAAGATCAGATTTTGTCCTATGAACTTAAACTTAAACTTAAAAAGCTTAAACTCCTTTAATGTCCATACAGAGTTAAAGGTAAGAAAAAGCCTGATCTTGCTGACTGGTGTGTAATATTGGTATTAATATTGCACACCGTCCAGCCCTATAATATACTACAGCCGTCTTTTGAATTCAGTACGAAACACCCCACCTGGCATAGTGATGTCATTCGGCACCAGTACCAGTTTTTACAGCGGTGGAAAACCAGCACCTTGAAGTACCAGAACTATGGTACCTGGTACGGTGGAAATGCGCCCTTTGTGGGCAAAACTTCTTAGCCAGAAAGGGAGGGAAAGATTCTTTGCCTGTTGTAATCAGGCAGAAAAGTATGACAGAAAGATTAACCAAAAAAAATTTTTTTATACGAATGGATACCATTCCCAGTCAACCAGTAGGGAGAGCTCTGTCACCTACCGCTGTGTCAGGCATCACACCTAGACGCATTTACATTCAACTGGCAGATAACCAAAAATCTCAGGAAGGAGCCCTGCTGACCAGCATTTAAAATACAACTCCTGCTAGATAAAAGCATATAAAAGCACAGACATTCACGTCTTCATTACTCCAAATATGAGTAACCATCTCATTGGGTATACATGAGGGTCCCCACCTTCAGCACAGGAAATGATGTCATAGACCCCACACAATATGCCCAATGATGTCACACCACCCACATCCTGCCCGATATTGCAGCTTAGTGAGGCTGCATGCAAACTCTATGAGTCACTGAGTCTGATGCTGTGGTGAGCCCATGCAGGAGCTGTTTGACTGCTCGTGATTCTGATTCTGGGATGGTTAGCTGCCAGCCAGAAAGAGCATGAGAAGCAGAAAGAGCAAATTAGGGAGAGTGCATGGCAGAGGAGAGGCGCAAAGAGGAGCAAAGTCATTTACTGGTCATGGCTGATTGTAGAATGCAAACCAAGGCATGGAAACCTCTGCCTAAATGCTGAAAGTCAGTTAGGTTGTCTATAATCAGCTGAAATTGTTGAACTTAGACAACTAACGAGGCCTGCAGAGTTGTGTGTGAGGGGCCTGAAGTCTTTGAGTCCTCAGGAAGAGGCCATATTAATCCTCCCTGTGGTTTGAGATGGTTCTGCTTTCATTATACTCACAGATCTAGTTATGAGAATCCAAACCAATGAGTGGGGAGGCCATTTTTTCTTAGAGCAATTGCAGAGGGGTCAGCTGTATCTTAAAGACCAAAACACCTAGACAGACTCAGTCCCGGTAGTGCAGAGATACAGACAGAATAACTCACAAATTTACAGAGATTTAGACACTCACCCACAACTGTGCACTGAGATTTAGACTCAGTCACAACTGGACACAGAGATTTAGACTCAGTCACTACTGTGCACAGAGATACAGAGAGACACATTCATGACTGTGTACTGAGATTTAGACAGACTCATTCACAGCTGTACAAAGATGTAGACAGACTCACTCACAACTGTGTACAGAGATACAGACAGAATCACTCATGATTGTACAGAGATTTAGACTCAGTCACAACTGTGCAAAGAGATACAGAGAGACACATTCATGACTGTGTACTGAGATTTAGACAGACTCATTCACAGCTGTACAAAGATTTAGACAGACTCAGTCACAACTGCACAGAGATGCAGACAGACTCACTCACAACTATGCACAGAGATTTAGACAGGCTCACTCACGACTGTGCACAAAGATTTAGACAGACACATTCATGACTGTGTACAGAGATACAGACAGACACAGGCAGGTTCACTGGTTTCCTTAAAATGCAGAACGTGAAGGTCCTGCTTTGAGTTGATCGCGGCGGTTAGGCCACATCTACACACAACAGCAAGGTCTGACACATGATACAGCTGGATAGTTGCTTTACGTTCAGTGCTTTTTTAACCCTAAAACAGCATCATGCATCTTTGGACATCTTTATCTAGGGGCTCAGGGCACTCCTTACCTGTACTGCTAGGAGCCCGTCTGCATCAGGGAGGATCCGATATGTGTGGACGTGGCGCTGGAACCTGCAGGTGAAATAGCAGGAATTATGTGAGGCCCTCTAAGTTCCCTTGCATAAAATAAGGCTGATAACGGGACACCCTGCTCACTCACAGCTACTCAGTCACCGTATTCAGGAGAAAAACAATACAAGTTGCCTCATAATTCCCAAAAATACCATTTAGTGAACAGTGCGGGATTTTTCGTTTTCAGAAACTTTAGCATCTACACCATGAGTGCACAGCTGTCACACGCGCGGCCTGTCAAACACACTCGCGCATGTAGTGTGACGCAGGAAGAAAAAAACGGCCGTCTTCAAGGGGGGGGGAGGAGGGGGTCGGCTCGGGGAGATCAGCGCTCAGGAATGTGTCTGCTGCCGGCGGTCGGGGAACCCGGCGGGGCTTGGGACGTGTAGCCCCCTTTTTGGGGCCGGTGGGAGGGAGCGGCCTGGCCAGACAGTCGCAGCTGGGCTCAGTGCCGGCTCTACTGCTGCCGTCTTCAGAACCACAACTCCCTCCCTCCCGCTCTCCTAGCCTATGTGGAGATCTCTGCTAAATCCATCTACTGCACTGATTCACGGTTCAGTTTCTCTTCCTCAACCAGTCAGACCGGATGAGCTCATAGCCACCGTCTGTCAGTAGCCAGGCATTTACATCTCATCCCCAGAATTCCTGATGAGAGATTTTGAGGTGTGACTCTCTGATGGAAGGCTAATATAATGGCCATTTTTAGCAAACTTTTTCTGATTCATTAGCAGCGGCAGGTATTGGCTGAAGAATAATTTGCGGCTGTCTTGAAGGAAGTGTTGGCCTACATTACTCCAATAAAACACTTGCCTGTCACTTGTTACTTGTGACTATAATAAGCATCAATCATCTCAGGTTTTATCTCAATAACATTGACACTTTGTTTTGGTACACAGGAGAATCAGACTTTCTGAATGCGTTATTTCCTGGAGTATCTAACCTAAAACCAGCAGAGAGACAAACAGAGGGGTGCAGGGAGTGGGGTGCATACTCACAGCAGGCAGAGGGCGTAGGCTCCCACCACCGACTCGCTGTCCCGGACCAGGAAACTGCCATCCCGCCCTGCCCGGGCCAGGAGCTCCTCGGCCTGCACGCGGCTGATGTCCCGGTGGTACCAGGCCGGTGTCGCCATGGTGACGTGGGGCTCAGGGCCCAAGCGAAGGTCAGGTGAGCGGAGACTTCGCCCCGAGATGCTGTCTCATAGCAACAAGAAGAGGTTTGTCAGAAGTATGGTGTCCTGGCGGAGAGAGAGAGCGCCTGGAGTTCCTCTCTCATTCTGAGGCAGCAGTTCCCCAGGAGGTGGGGCAGGAGCTACCTCCGGCGCAGATGTGCTGGTCAATAAAGTGCAGGCCCAGTGGCACCGCTGCACCGGGGCCAGTGAGCCACAGAGAGGCACCAGGACTAGCAGGCAGCCATGATGGGAGTCTCCCCTGGCACAAAGGCACCTATTGTCTGGGGACGGGGAGCCACAGTCCAACAGAAAAGAACAACAAGGACAAAGCGTGGCCCTGAGCAGTCCTTGCAAAGTGCCAGCGGAGAGGAGCTCTCAGAACACCACAGGGCAGCGGTAAAAGTCACTCCAGAGCTTCAGCCTTCCGCCGTCCATATAAGGGCAAGGCCACTCCTCCCCGAGGCCAGCCCGCTGCTCCGGCTCCCCCGCCCGTGACCTCCAGGGGGCCCTCTCAGTGACACGTCGCCTGCGGAGAGCGCCGGGGCTCCCCAAAGCATTCGTAACTTTCCCAAACCTCGAATGCCACCGTGTGTAAGAGCACCTCATGTGGAAAGGAGCAGCAATGGCAGACAGCCCTCCGGAAAAGCTCAAGGCGGAGAGAGGAAGCAGCAAGCCGGACGGATGAGGAGAGAGTGGAAAGACGCTGACAGGGGCAGGCAGGATTCCTCTGACAGCCGAACCGCACCGGTGGCTGCCCATCCCTCCAAAGGGCCTCTCTCGCCTTCCTCTCCCTGAGCTCCTCCTCACCCTGGCACTCCTGCTGTTCTTGGGGCTCCTCCTCTGTTGAAGCTCCTCCTCTCCCTGAAGATGTTTCTCTTCACATTTTTGCTGTTTTGCTTTATTTCCATTGCCCTCTCTCTCTCTCTCTCTCTCTCTCTCTCTCCATTCTGCTCTGTAGTCTCTGCTTTTCTTGTTTGTCTGGGGGGCCATGCCGCCCCCCCCCCCGCCCCAGTCTCCATATGGTTGTGATCATCTCATACTTTCTGCCTCTTATGCTTCTGGCCCCTTCCCTGAGCCTGGACCGCCTGCCCCCCACCTCAGCCTACGCAGAGTTCTGTCTGAAGCCAGCTGTGTAACCTGGGTTTGCTCCTATCACATCTCACAAGTCAGCAGGAAAACAAACAAGCACAGCTACACACACACACACACACACACACACACACACACACACACAAACCCCATTAGACCCCAGCCAATGCAGCCCTCTGTTATCCAGCAAAACAAAGTCCCTGTGTTTACTTTGATTAGGTCATTGGCTCTTAAAACTTCACAACCTTGTCAGTGTTTTTTTATAGGAAGTGACCTCACACGGTGAGCCCATTCCACTCTGTGTCTGTGAACCACTGGAGGGTACAGGCGCTGTTCTCCCGCTCAACACGACGGTGCCCCTTCAGAAGGCCTTGTGCTGCAGCTCAGAATGGCAGGAATTTGCTTAGCAGGCAACTTTATCCAACACAAATTACAACAAATTAAAGAGAGCAGCAATTTTAAATGTCACAGTTTACAGAGCTGTTCTGAGCTGAGAGCTCACAGGCTGGAGTTCCAATCTTTTAGGACTAAAAGATCTACTGCTGTTGTAACGAAATTGTTTCATTAAAAATGTCTGCCTCTAAAAATTGACCAAGTCATCCATCTTATCAGGCTGGACAGGGGGGCTGGACAGAGAGACAGGCAGACAGGTAAATACATTAGATAGATAGATAGATAGATGGATGGATGGATGATAGATAGATAGATAGATAGATAGATGGATGGATGGATGGATGGATGGATGGATGATAGATAGATAGATATATGGATGGATGGATGGATGGATGGATGGATGATAGATAGATAGATGGATGGATGGATGGATGGATGGATGGATGATAGATAGATAGATAGATAGATAGATAGATAGATAGATAGATAGATAGATTATTAATCCCAAAGGAAGTCGTAAGTGT
>JAODKN010000002.1:25389616-25404328 GCA_026774425.1 Petrocephalus zakoni
TCGGACATCTAGGGGGAGGTCATTCCACCAACTAGGTGCCAGAGCAGAGAAGAGCCGAGATGTGTGTCTTCCTTGTGCCTTGAGAGATGGTGGGACCAGGCGAGCAGTGCTGGAGGATTGGAGAGATCGTGGTGCAGTGCGGGGGGTGATGAGGTCTTTTACCAAGGAATTTTTGGCTTTGTAAGCGAGCATCAGTGTTTTGAATCTGATTCAGGCAGCTACAGGAAGCAAAGATAAGGTGGATTAAATGAGAGCACATTCATCCTCAGATTTCACTGTTACAATCAGAACTATGGCTGCCAGCGACCTAAAAAGTTCACCCAAAGCCAGATTGGCTTTTAAGCTAATTGTCTGACACAGGCCTAAAGACTGTCCTATAGACTGTCCCAAAGACCTATGTCCAATAAACTGTCCTATAGACAGTGACCAGCCAACAGTGGTAAATAAAATTTGCAAGGAAAAAAATAGATTCAGGAGCAGTTGACCATATGTTACACAAGTGAGGTTTCAGACTTAATTAGCCAATGGTGTTTTTTTTCCCCGAAGTATTAAAGAATATTACAAAGTCATAATTAACTATAACCATAACCCTGCCTTCCTTTAGTACAGTCCATTTCCTTTTTATAGTGAGTTTGTATATTACTCAGTAAAATAGATATTTTGTTAAAGTTGATTGTCATCCATTTTATTAGAAAGATTCCATCAAGGAGCCTTTCAGGACTGATACATGTCTGGGAACATCCAGACACTGGCACGGTTAAGATACAAGACAAGCCAAGAAGCCACCTCTGACGTACGGCATATTTATAATGATCTAAAACCTCCTAATTATCCTAATTATAAGCACAAAGTAGATTTGAGAAGTCATAGTTAGATCGATCAAAAAGTATAAATCTGATCATTATAAATCCCCAAATCATTACTGATTAGTCCAAATTTATTAATATAAAATTTAAAGTCCTGCATGTCATCTATTGTATCGTGTCCTTATGTTATTACATAAAAGGAGCCCTACAGTGTCTGTAGCTGCGTAATCACACATGACCTTTGCACTATTATGCAGTGCTGGTTAGATGTTCTGTAAATATACCTTTAATTAAGTCGATATTCATTATTAACCTGAGCCAGATTGTCCGATAGATCAGATGTGTACGTCCAAGCCTGGGCGGGACTTTAGGAGTGATTTGAGATGTGACATTTGTGTGTGAAGGTGATAAGATTTTAATCCCAAACACCCACAGAAAGCAGCACTGGCTGCTGGCTGTGGAAGTGGTCCAGCTTGTGATGTTCCCTGATTAAGGGTAGTTAGGGCCGCAGTCACTGCTGTAGAGGTGGTTTATATGAAGACAGTCATCAGTAGATGAGGCCCATCTCTCACCATCAGTGCTTTCAGCCCAAACTTGCAGCCTGGAAGTCAGGCCAGTGAGGATTGAACTAGAGTGTCAAGCAGATACTTAAAGCTTAACATCAAGAGGCTGTGGGAACTTGGAAAAAAGGATGTGTGCATCAGGTTCTGTTTATTTTGGCTTGTATGGACCATTGTTAGGATGCTGGATTTTTGGATTTATGACCCAAAAGGGAAAGGGGATTAATATGTCGAAATTTCTGTCACACTGATATTGACATCACTGGGAGACGTTCTGTAGGTGTGTCTGTGGTCTGGCATCTGTATGTGTTTACTGGGGCAAGCAGGAAAGTAAAGCTGTGCGTGACAATCGGTATGAGGAAGCAGCCACATGAATGGGTGCACGCCTTACCTAACTTCACCCTGTCCGGGGGCATCTACCACCCCGCGAACCCCCCCTACCCTCGACCAAAACCGCCCTCCTACCTGCAACCTGGGATCCATGCAAAATCAAATTCCAGAACAGCCCTGCAATTTCTCCCTAAAAGCTTTATTTATTTTCAACTTAATTTCACGGCCTGTGTCTAAACACACAGTCATTGCGCAATCATCCGCCGCTTTGCACCTCTTTGCTTTGTGTGAGAATTTTCCCCTGCAGTTGAGAGAATTGGAATCTTGTCTGCTGGCACTTCATTCCCTTGGGACGGAACCTCCCAGAGCTGGCAAAGCACCGTCGCTTTGGCTGGGGCAGACTTTTGGGAGACTTGTGAGGACATGGTGGCATGTCGGCAGCTCGCTACATACTTTTGCGTTACCTTCCCTTCGGGGGCAGGGCCTTCAGGACTTTCCCAAAGCAGAACCATTATTCTGGCCCTTTGAAGTCCAGCTTCTCAGCAAGGGGGAGATACACAGGATGCCACAGTGCCAAAGAAACTCTGCTGGAGTTTTTCCTGCACCTCCTTTGAATTCAGTCGTCAAAAAAAAAAAAAACAAAGGCAGTTGGGGTCAGTGTGCATTGTGGAAAAGCTGTGGGGCTCTTCAAATTCACAGAAGCCATAGCAGTGTGGTCTGATGGTGGCTACTGTAGCTGTTACCCTGTCCAGAGGCTCCTCATGGCATAACGCTGTTTACTGCCCTTTGGTCCCCTGCACTAATGTTCCAGCCACAAACCTGTAACTGTAGGGAGATTGTAGAGTATAATAAGGGGTGTAGAAACCGGGGGAATGGGGAGGAATAGACGTTGCTCTTCCCTAATAAATAGACCTTAGAATTTAAATTAAAGTTGTGTTCCCCCAATACCAAACACTTTTCCTATGCCGTCCGGGACAATGATGGGTTTTTTTGCCACGTGCAGAGATACACATAAATTCTTTGGTTTTACCCAAAATGTGACTGATAAAAAGGTAATAACTGTCAGCCCGGGGGTAGGGGGGGTTGCCCTCTCAGAAGATGCCATCCTAGTTGCCCTTGCAAGGACCCACCACTGGATTTATTATATTGCACCTTTCTTTCCCATGACACACCTACAGCTGAGAGCAGAGTTTGGGATCACAGCCCAGGGTCCACCATTTATTCAATATCCACATGCTACTTTTCAGTGTAACTGGGGTGGATTGTGGTATCATTAATCTGCTGGCCGCAGGATTCAAACAAACGACCTTCTGGTTATGAGTCCCAACCTGCAAAGGCACACTCAATCCCACGCTCTGCACTTGGAGTGTGGGACCGGGTCCTGGCTGCCACCAGGGTCCTGGCACAGGAACAGCACCCAAAGCTGGATGACAGCACCTGCTGTGAGGGCTTGCTCCTTTTTATGTGAATTCACTTGCTGTACACCTATGAATCACATTTGGAATTTTTTCTTCGTTAATGTTTAAAGTGCTATTGTAGTTTATTGTTTGTGTAGTGGACTTTGTGGTTTGGAGTCTGACTATGCTGCATTAGCAATGGGCCGTGATTCACAGTACCTGTTTGGGCGCTCAAACCATTGCGCCATTGCCGACTTGTTGGCACTTGCCTCAGCCTACCTGCAGGCTAGTTAAGGCTTGAACCAGCAGTGACTGGAACAAAATGACAACTTTCACACAAGAACAGAAGGCCTTGAGGTCTTGGTGCCAAGGTTAGCGTCAATAGCATGACAATCAGCAGGATTCACACAAAAACATTCACACGTTCTGGTTCCGTCATGACACTGTTTATGTAGCTTGTTTGTTTTGCAGGTTTCTGTGGGTTTTATATCAAGCCTGTAGAGTACATAAATATAAATTTGTCATTATATCTACAATCCATACACACCTTTTGAGTTTTGAACTTTGGTTTCCTTGTAGATATTGCAAGGTTCACCTTCTAAGGGAGTGGTATGGTTCCCATGGCAATGGACTACCTGTACTTTGCAACTGAAATTGAAATTAAAACGATATCCAAAACAAACTTGGAGTGAAAGGCCAGGAGCCTGTGAGGTGGAAGTCAGCTGACCAATCCACCTTTTCCTTTAAGATGAGTCAGCCCATTATAGCTAAAGCCAGGTGGAGATCAGGGTTGTAGACAGGCTGATCCTGAATCTGTCCCTGATAAGCCTTGGCCTTGGTGAGGGACTCTCCACTTCTGTTCCTTTACATGGGCCGATGACGCCAAAATGTTTCAAAAAAGTTGCTTCACGAACTCAAGGTTAGTATCAGAAGTAACGAATTCAGTGCCCTATCGTATTTAGACATCCTCACAAATCCATGACATCTGCGATGCTTGTGGTTATGTGCCACCTACCCCTTACTCTGATTTATACTCAGTACTTTATGAGATCCAGACCTCAAAAAACTGGGGGGGATCTACAGTGACCCATGGCGACACATTTTAGGTGCTTTCTCCTTCGGTCTCTGCTGTGTTATCAGCCCTGGATTGTAGACGTCAGTAATGAATTGTTGTTGACCATGTGGCCTTGCCCCAGTGCCTCTGTCTGGCTTCCTGACGTCACTCAGATCCCTATGAGCTCCTCTGCCTCATAACAAATAAATCCCCACGCTTAGCCGATTGGCCGTGGAGGTCATCCACCACCTGTGTAAAACACACTAAAGAGTTGGATCCAAAGGATCTGCCTTTAGCATAATACCACGTTCCTAATTCCTGTGCCTGAATCCAAGTTGATGTTCATTCTTTCTGCGTTACATTGTCACAATGAGAGCCCCCTATTTACAGATATCACCTACCTGCACGTGTCACACTGTGTTTAACATTTCTGCCACAGTCAGAACGTGGGCGTCCCCTTGGACTGGTCCAGCCACTCAGGTGCTCAGTAATAAGGATCCCGTGAGCCTGATTACCCTCAGGGAAATGCCACGTGGCTGTAGTGCCGAAACTGACGCTCCCTCACACAGCAGGTAATATGCCTCATTCGGGACTCTCTGAGCAACCGCTCGTTCAACACAAAGTCAAACCAGCAGTATCCAAGGGTTCTCCAAAGTACCAAAGGAGTCCAGTCTTCGTCTCAGGTCACCGGATAGCATCCATGTCTCACAGCCATACAGGAGGAACAGGGAGCATCAGGCCTCCAAAGACTTGGTCCTCTTACAAAGATATCGGGAGCTCTGCACGTCTCTCTCCAGTGACCTCCTGACACCTCCTGCTCTCCCAGTCCATCTACTGACTTCACAGGAAGAGTAACCAAAAACATGAGTGTCGCTGCCGACGTTAGTGACCCTCCTGACGAGGTCGACATTCTCTCCGCAGACAGACGCGCTGATGGTGGCTGTGTCCAAGAGGTCATTAAAGGCATGGATCTTGGTTCTGATCCAGGACCCTTACAAACCTAGTCTCTTGGGAGCCCTGATCAGAGCCACTAGTAACTCTGTGAAAATCACTGAAATCATAATAGTTATTGTTCTGCGCTCGGTGCCGGATAGATCGTTATATTTCTGCACTTTTGTTCTTGGTACAGCTGTGTCATAAGTAGCCTGGGAAGGGTACAGAGTCATTGTCCAATATTATAGTCCTGATAATAAACACACTGTACACCTGGATTATAAAAGCATAATTTTGTGAAGGTTGTGGCCGGGGAGGCAAAGCCATACCCTGTCACAGGACCCGTAAAGGGCCCCGTAAAGTATATACCCCCTTTAGGGTTTCTTCTGTTATTGCATATCTGTCTTACTGAATGGTTGCAGATTTTCAGGCAAATTTTAAACATTAAAGGGAACCATTTTCTAAATTATTTCATTGATTTAAAGAACAAAGTTACATAACGCGGTACTATCCATATGTAAAAGTAACCATTTAACCAAAATGTATTGATAATTGAATTTATCTAGGCTATTCAGTCTCTGCATGGCTCTGTGAGGATCCTTCTTCTGGTACCATTTGTAAGACTCACTCTGGACAAGATTCCATTTGTAACTTGGGGCTGGCATGAGGGAACTAGGACTTTAAGGTGATGTAGGCTTAAAGAAAGCGGAATGCAGGTGGGGGAGGTGGCCTGCGGAAAACATACTGTAGAATGACCCGGGGGAGGCCATAGCAGGGTCAGGACTCACTGGGCAAGTCAATATCAAGCTTCATGCAGTCATCCATTGACTTACACCCTATCGAGTAACGATTGATCGGACTGACGTCCCATAAGATAAGTTGGGAGACGTCTGAAGCAGTATTTTATGGTGTATTTTACCACGTTGGAGCATGCGGCAAGAACCAAAACCAACCGATTGCATTGCCACTGTAGAGGTTTAGTTAAATGTGAGTGATATTATACCTTATGTTATACAGTATATCTGGCCTTAATCATATAATGATCGAGATACATCCAGAATGACTGATTTCCTCACATCTGGGACGAAACCCTGGCATAAGTAGATGGGTACCTGTAGTATGCAATCTTGGGAAATATGCAGACGTGACCAGAGGTGTGCTCATGCCCGCAGGACACCTGGCTGGGCTCGATACAAGGTGCTTCATGATGACCTCTGCCTTCTGCATTCCTCGGCTTTGTTAGTTCAGCTAGTTATTACGTGGATTTACGGGATAAATGGCCACTTCTTACAGTAACACTGTTAGATTACTTAAGATATCCTGCAGGCTACTTTGTGTTTACTTCCCCGTATGGCATGACTTTCGTTGACTCGTTGTCTCTCTTGTTGTGCCTTTGCCCAGTGAGCCTTAATAGCAACCCAACTCGCTAGTTTTAAACACATTTGCTGCAGCTTTCTTGTTCATTATTCGTGGGTGGCAGGTGGGGACATCCTCAGGTCCCATAAGGTCACAGAATTTGTGAGGCTCCACATCGCCCTGCTGGGCAGCAAAGCCACCCGGTTTCCTCTTCTTCCTCCAGTGCATTGATCTCTGCTAATGAAAGCTGACGTGTCCCCGAGTTTACGTGCTGGGTAATATTTTGTACTGGGAGTGCATCTGTGCACTCAGTGTGAATCACATGCGACTGGATCTTCAAAGTCGAAGTTAAGTGACAGGTGTGTCTGGTGTCACAACATCTGTGCCTTCCTGAAAAAACTGCACACAGAACACAAAGGGGAAGATATGACTGTATCCATAATGAAAGAAATACTAAAAGAAATATGATTAATACTCTTACCAGGCTTTCCATTGGCCGGAGCCTCAGCCAATCCTGTGCCTCCAAGCTATGGCGTTCTGCGATGAACCTGACGCACCCGACAGCATGCTATACTGGTTTTCAAGGCTTAGCTTTGGTAAATTAGCTGGCCAAGATCCAGTTGCGGTAGGACGCGCTAAACCAAAACAAACTGACGTCGTAGTCGGGCAAAAAGTCAAGAACGAACCAGGACAAGCAGACTACAGACCTGGAGATATTGTACACTAACAGTTGCTAACAATTTTTCCTTCTAGGAACTTTTATTGAACTTTACGATTAAGGTATAGAAATATTAAAGTGTTCAGTGTTCCTGATGTTCCCAGAACATTATCCCACTACTATAACTAAAACTAATAATATGAAAATTACTTTACGTATCAAAGATTATGGGTTTATGGCTGGGGGGTATGTTCACAGTATACACATATAGCACTATTATGAAAAAATATTTAATTTTAAAACAATGTTTTTCAACATTAATCACATTAAAAGGACATTGACAGAACATTTGTTGCACTAAAAAAGATGGAAATAATATTCCATTAATGTTACAGTATGTCTGCCAACTTTGAGAAGACCATCACGTAATATTAGCTAAAATTCAGGGAATTCATTGAGGACCCCCCAGACAGTGCACATTTTTGCTCCTACCAGGAGGTGGCTGGGAGCAAAAACGTGCACTGTTTGGCAGGGAGCCGGGAGGGAACAAAAACTTGGACTGTCTGGCAGGAAACTGGGAGGAAACAGAAACAATGACTGTCTGGGAGGGAACAGAAACAAGGACTGTCTCGGAGGGAGCAGAAATAAGGAAGGTCTGGGAGGGACCAGAAACAAGGACTGTCTGGGAGGGAACAGAAACAAGGACTGTCTCGGAGGGAGCAGAAACAAGGACTGTCTGGGAGGGAACAGAAACAAGGACTGTCTCGGAGGGAGCAGAAACAAGGACTGTCTGGGAGGAAACAGAAACAAGGACTGTCTCGGAGGGAGCAGAAATAAGGAAGGTCTGGGAGGGAACAGAAACAAGGACTGTCTGGGAGGGAACAGAAACAAGGACTGTCTTGGAGGGAGCAGAAACAAGGACTGTCTGGGAGGGAACAGAAACAAGGACTGTCTGGGAGGGAGCAGAATCATTGACTGTCTGACAGGGAGCTGGGAGGGAGCAAAAACGTGTACTGTTTGACGACCCTGAAGACTGGGTTGGGAAACACTGGTATAAAGCATCTCAATAATCATTTAATTCTGATTATCCTAGCAAACCTAAACCAAGCTGCATAACCATGACTGAATCAAATGCAACTCTGAGCCCTACACTCTAAGACCCAGTGATGACAGAGCAGTCAGAAATGATGGCTGCGGATTTTCTTTAATTCCCGAATTAGGTTCTTGCCACTCCATGTTGATAAGGGCTAAACAAGTATGACGTTAAGTTGCTAAAAGTTGGAATCAGCTTCTCGAAAGCAATTACGTTGGTCTGGTCAGTGGTCACTCATTTTCATAACTACCAAATTCCCCTAGGCGATTCAGTATTATGCAGTAGGACTACTCCCTGTGAATCAGAACTGCGGAGCTACAGACCTCCAGGTCTTAAGGCACACCAGATCTTCTGCACCTTCTTGGGCAGTAGAGGCAGGACAGCCCGACACCATGAGGCATTCGCACAGGCCAACTCCCAGCAAGCTCCAGAAATGCTTATTAATCTCTGCAGGAAGGCCTTCCACCCAAGGTGCCTTAACCTGTGCAAACTGTCCCAGCGCAGTGGTGAGCTCCTCCAGGCTGATCTGGAGGTCCAGCTAGGGCAGCACGCTCCCCCTCTCCCGGCTGCAGTAGTCCATGAAGATGTTCAGCAGTAGCTCTACCACAGTCCTTCCTGTAAAGGGCAGTGCAGTATTCCACTGCCAGCCTCCTTATCTCTGCTGGCTCAGTGGTCATAGTGCCATCAGGCACATAGAGGCAGGTCATCAGCTTCTTCTGCGACAGTCCTCTCCGGATTAAAGAAGAACCCGGGGGGGATGGGCGTCCACGTCTTTAATAACGAGGATCCTGGATCTTACCATGACCCCTTCAGCTGTACCCTGTAGGTAGAGTGGCCGTCGTGTTTCTCTTGTCCTTCAGTCCTTGACTGGAAATGTCTCCTAAAGTGATGGTTAGTAGTTTGGTTTCTAGGTCACTCATCACACATTCTAATGTATGAATCACGGTTTTCATGTGTACTGTACGGGAAGCTGTGTCCCGGTGATGGAGATGCGGGTACTGCTGCTTCCCACTGTTGTGTTAGTGACTATGATTCTGTTCTTTATTTGTGCACCAAGAAAACCAAAAATGCTTAAAATGTTTTTAAAAAGAAACGTTCTGGGTGAGTTTGATGTTGAAGTATCAGCAGGGCCGGCCCGAGCCTTTATGGAGAATTTGATTCCTCCCCCCCACAACCTAAATCAAGATATCTTGACATTAATATGAAAAATAACACTGCAAAATAAGGCAACAAAGAGTTCAGTCGCTCTGCATACCTCTGCCACACAATATGGATGGATGGATGGATGGATGGATGGGTGGATGGATAAGCTTGTTTTTCTGACAGAGCAGAGAAGCAGCCTCGGAGCCATGGTGGTCCCGCCCCCGAAGCCCCTCTGGCGCATCTTTTGCCGTGGTGCCTACAGCTGTCGCTGGAGCAGCGTGGCGCCCCAGCACCAGAAACAGAAAGTAAGTAGGCCTGCCAGCTGCGACACCCCCCCACTGCACCCTGGTCTGGTGACTCGCTCTTAGTAGGTAGGCTGGGGAACAGTATCTAGAAAAGAGGCTTAAGGCTGGGGAGTCCTGAGACTAGGCGTAGGCTCTTTGTCTGGGTCTCAGGACTAATCAGGATTTGCAGAGAAACTAGAAGTGGTTAATTAACAGTGGAATACATCTATGGGGGAGCCGTGAACTGACTTTGAGGATTAGACGGGGTTCGACTACCTACGCCTGTTTCAGAAGAAACTGCCGGGTTTCGACCTGTGCAGAGCTGGGCAGGACAGGGCCTGCAGTGAGTAGCTGGGGGACGTCCCCTGTCCCAGTCTGCCTGCCCCGTTTGATGTCGGCTACATTGGCCTGCAGCTTGTAATGAGTGTTAACTGTGTGCCTTTCCTGCGTAAGGGTGGGAGGTTGGGGAGAACCGCAGGTGGAAGGTTAAAGCGGCAGTTCACTCCAAAACAGAAAAAATATGTTTTAGAGGGGGTTTACTTCTATCTGTCCATCTCGGTTGTTCTGCAGGGACTTGCCTGGTTTTGGTGATAGAAATGCCGGGCGTCCCGGCAAATATAACGGAACTGAATGGCATTCTTTCTGTGGTGAGCAAAGTGCAGATTGTATCAGGGCACAGAACATATCCCTGGGCTGCTCGTCCTCATGTATCTTCTGGACAGTGACACCGTGTGTGGAGTTTGGTAGAAGAAAATTGTTCCTACATTAAGTTACTCATTACGATGTCTGTGGATTATCTTGAGTAACCAAGCCATGATTTCTGGACTGTGCTGTTTTTTATTTCTATTTGAATTCTTCTTTTTTGCCTCCATTCAGTCTCATTATATTAGAGCGAAAACCAACATCTAAACATATCTTTTTCAGTTTTGGGGTGAACTGCCCCTTTAAGGAGAACCCCAGGTAAATGTGGAAGGTTAAGGAGAACCACAGGTTAATGATGGAGAATGCATAAAAGGCTGCCAGTGTTCCAGGCTGGAATTCACTAATACAGTTTGATTGAGGGTGCAACAGCATGTCTGTGCCTCAGGTATGAAAATATAGTGCTTTGGTAGCAGGCCCAGCTCTTTAACCTTTGTGTTACCTTAGTTCCTTGTTCTGTAGGAACCTGAACAGGAAGTATATGTATTTCTGCAGCAATACATATATGACAGACCCGCATGTGTGTAGCAAGTCCCCCCCCCCCCTCAGAGATCTCTGACCTCTGACCTTTCCCCTGTTCTTATTAGCATGCATGGCTCTGCATATTCACGCTGGTGTCTGCACTCGCTCTGGGCTGGCTGTACATCTGCATGGCGGCATACAATGATCGCGATGATTTGAACTGGTGAGCTTCGTCCGTATGTACACACACACACACACACACACACACGGAGCAAAGTCAATAACCAATCAGTGGTTCAATAACTAACACACCAACATGATAATATTTCTTACGCGGGAACACCCAAGCAAACACACGACAAGCAAAAAGCAAACAACCACTCCAGGATTTAAGAAACGGGACACAGGAACGGGAGTTTATCCAGAACAGAGTCTTTGACAGACATTGCGAGCTCATCCCCAGCCAGCAGCATGACGCTGAGACCGCACAGTGCTGACAAACCTCCATACCTGCTGGCACTATATTCTGTCACCACCAGCATCTGGAAGCCTTTGAGGAGATCTGATCTTTTACAGGGTGCTTCGATAATGTTCAGCAGGAGGGTGCAGTGACACTCACTGGGGTTGGGTGTTTTTGGGTTGAATCTCGAAAGCCTGATCAACAGCCCAGACCAGCCATGTCCTCTTTAAAGGTTGAGTGTGCATTGTGCATAGACCTCCCAGCTGCTAGAGGGCGCTGTACACTGTGCTGTTCATTGAAGGGTATATTTATTTTAATGCTGTTCTATATTCTGTCGCAATGAATGCTCCAGCAAAGCTAATATCTCTTTTAATTTTTTGCCGTGTTGCTTTATTCCCCTCCACAACAGGAAGGCCTTCAATTCCCTGAAGAAGTGGGTGAACTGGTTCATGGTTGTGGTGGTCCTCTCTGCACTGTTGGCAGTGTACTGCTGCCTCCTGCTGGTGAGACCCTGAGGCGGGGTGGTGCATGTGCCACTGACAGCAGCTACAGGAACAGGCACAGGACTGACAGCAGCTACATAATAGTATTGCTGCCACCTAGTGGAAGGAGCTCAGCTACCTTGGGCTATGAAACTATACAGGCCTTTGTTTTTATGTTTTTTTAATGTTTTTTAATAAATCTTTCAGCTGTTTTCGCTGTTCCATGTTGCCCTGAGGGAGCCCTTAGATCACCTTCACTTTATTCATAAGGTACATTTGTTCCAGGAAAATTATTTTTTTGTATGTGAAAGATTTTTTCCTGTCTGCTTGCCTGACCCTAACCCTAACCCTAACCCTACCCTCGTGCCCTGTCCCATAGTCACATCATTTGCTGCATTTGCTGCATGTTTTGAAAGCTGCGTATTTATCCTCCTTTCTGGCGGCGTGCAGGTGCTACTGTTCTTATCGGTGTTGCTCATCACTGCTGGGCTTTCGGCTTTCACCATTAAATGGAGGGACGAATGGAAGACGGTGTCCCTGTCTCTGCAGGTAGGGGGCGCATGTGAGCATCACACATGTGTACAGATGCATCTGTCTTTGTGCTTGTTCCACTGAGCTGTCGTTGTGTGTAATCCGCCCCCCTCCCACACAGGCCACGGGTCCCTTTCTCCAGCTTGGTGGTGTTTTGGCCCTCACACTGCTGAGTGGATTTGTTTTCCACAGCTACCACAAAGCTGAGAACAAAGGTTGGTGAAGGCCCTGACAAGCTCCCCTAGTATACAGCGCCCCCTGGCATCTGGGATGTCTGTGCATGACACACACACTACTCCAAACCAGTGACCTGCTTTTAGCAAGATGGCAGTGGGAACATACTGCTTTAAAAGCACAAAAAAGCCACCCTCTACAGAAAGCCATCGCTGATATTATTCCATCCACCATCCAGATCAGTGTCTCAGTGAGTCTGGATCGTTAGCCATGGAAACAAGGGGCAGGAAGCAGGTAACACCCTTGGTGGGAGGCCAGGAGTGGAAGCCGAACACATTCAGTCACAAACAGCGCAATACAGAGATGCTCATTCAAGTATCCGCATGTTTTTAGACTGTTGAAGGGAATCGGAGTATCTAGAGGAAACTGGCTACCTCACATGCATGCTTCTCCGCAGCTTCCGGGACCGTCATCATGGGCACATTCATGCTGCTGACGGCTGCAGTCTTTCTCTCCCCACTGTGGATTGTGTCTCCATGCCTCCTGGAAGCTCTCCCCGCTAAACCACAGCTCATTGGCCACAGGGGGGCGCCAATGGTGAGAAAGATCTGCCAGTTCTGTTCACTTATATGCGTCGATTTGTATTTAATCCTGATTGTTATGATTATTTTCTGTTTTAATAACATGATTAATGATGTTGATTCCCAGTCTGTTTGACTTGGTTCTTTCTCCTGTTTGATCTGCCTCATTGGCATCGTTGTTATCAACAGTCCTTAATTAATGCGTTTGACATTAGCTCGCCCCGGAGAACACGATGATGTCATTCCAGAAGAGTGCAGAGTGTGGTGTGCTCGCCTTCGAGACCGATGTTCTGATCAGGTAGGTCCATGAGGAAAAATGGCCGAAGGCCAGCCAATGCAGGAGGAGAACGGACGCAGGAACCAGCTGGTCATGTGACTAACTGACAACCCTCCATCTCCAATGCACCACCAACGCACTGGTGACACTAGCAAGGACGGAGTTCCCTTCCTTATGCATGATGAAGAAAACCTGCTTAGAACAACTGATGTCAAGGAGAAGATCCCTGACCAGGCTAACAGTATAAGCAGCAGCTTCACCTGGCAGCAGTTACAGACCCTGAATGCGGGAAGCTGGTTCCTGAAGGTCAGTTCTGCCGTGGCCTGCTCTGTGCTGGTATAATGGCTGAATTTCCTCTCGCTGCGTCAAAGCAGCTCCCGTTCCCCTCGGAACGTAACGGTATAGCTTTTAACGCTGCTTTCCTCACCGCTGCTCTGCTTTGTAGATTTCAGCAAAGCTCTGACACAACGCTCTACTGTCCAAGTCCTACAGCACACTGTCTGTCTGTTTCCAGAATGATCCATTCCACACGGTTTCATCGCTCTCGGAGAAGGAGAAGGCGGATGCAATGAACCAGTCTATCCCACGCCTCTCTGAGCTCCTGCAGCTGGCCAAGCAGAAAAATATCTCCATAATCTTCGACTTGAAGAATGAAACAAGTTGCAGCAATGACACAGACTATGTGATTGACACCATCTTGAATTCCAGCATCCCTCATGAACTGGTGAGCTAGTCTTTAGTGACCTTCATGCTATCTGTACCACATTCATACTGTTGGTACCTCATTCACAGTGATTGTAGCTCACTCTTAGTGACTGTGTCTGTACCTCATTCTTACTGTCTGTACTTCATTCCTGCTGTCTGTACCTCATTCATACTGTCTGCACTTCATTCTTACTGTCTGTACTTTATGCATGCTGTCTGTACTTCATTCATGCTGTCTGTACCTCATTCTTACTATCTGTACTGTACTTCATTCCTGCTGTCTGTACTTTATGCATGCTGTCTGTACTTCATTCATGCTGTCTGTACCTCATTCTTACTGTCTGTACTTCATTCATGCTGTCTGTACTTCATTCATGTTGTCTGTACCTCATTCTTACTATCTGTACTGTACTTCATTCCTGCCCTCTGTACCTCATTCTCAGTGACTGTGTGTGTCCCTTATGGCACTTTTCCACTAGCATACAGGAACTGAGCCATACCAGATCTGTACCAAGAAGAGAGCCAAGTTTGGAGAGTGACACTGACGTAAAACCGAAGAGACGCATATTGCAGTTCACTCGGCGTATACCATGATTTTCTATGTGCTAATTTCTGTATGCATGTCTGTGGGGATTGCTGTGTTATGTTAGCCTCTAACGCTAGTGGGATTAGCTTGCATACATTTGCATTATGAATCCATTTCGTTGAGCTCCAAGTTCCAGGTTTT
>JAODKN010000002.1:25413086-25430190 GCA_026774425.1 Petrocephalus zakoni
CACCCCCCACCCCCACTGTAAGTCCACTCCGTCCCCCACTAAAAGTGCAACCCCGTCCCCCACTAAAAGTGCACCCACAGTTGTTCTCTTTCGTGCTGCCCACACTTCTTCTCCGTAACAGGGACACTCTGTACGTGTGCTGGCTTGCTGCTCATTTGTTTGTTCTCTCTTACAGGAAGTGAAGAGGCAGGGGGTGTCATTGGTATGCATCACCAGCAGGGGGAGCCCGCAGAAGGTGGATAGAGTGTCTACAGTGGTTACCCGCTCCTACATTGAGAATCCTAAGGTCAGATGCTTGTTCTGAACATTAGCAGGGGCCAGAGGGGTTATATGGCTCACAGATTTGCAGGGGTATAGGATAGCAAAGTAAGCAAAGAGATCGGAAGGTGTCGGCTAATTGGTGCATCTGTTCCCAGCACAGAGAAGCTGACATTTCCAAAAAAAATCACATACACATTCTCAAAACCCAGCCCAGGAAGCAAAGGAGCCGGGCAGGAGGTTTGGGAGGGAGGGAGCCTGTGGAGCGAAGGAGAGAGATGTGGGAAGGAGTGAGGAGACAGAGGAGGAGTGAAAGGACAGGGACCAGAGGAGGAGGAGGGGGAGGGGGACAGATAGAAGTAGGTGTTTGAAGAGAAGAGAGATGGATTGGTATGATAAAAGGAGAAATAGGAGCAGGGAGAAATGGATGGAGGGAGCGAGGAGGAGGACAGAAGGGAGAGTATGATGATGGAGCATGAGGAAGGAATGGAGGGAGTGAGGAGGAGGAGGACAGAGGGGAGAGATTTAGAGTGATGGAGAGAGAGAAGAGGAGTGGATGGAGGGAGTGTGTAGTGCAGTGCAGTCTGAGCTGCTCAGCCTTCCCGGGGTTGCCATGGAAACCACCTCCCCCCATCCTGGTACACTCTCTTTCTCTCTCCCTCTCTCTCTCTCTCTGCTCTGTCCCATTCCCTCTTTTTCCATTTTGCACACATTGTGTGTGTGTTTAAAGTCTGCAGTCCTCCTTCTCTTGAGCTACATGCAAAGCCTGGCAGACACACACGCACGCTGCTCCCTGTCCATCCGGCCCGTCTGCTGGCCGTGCACCCGCACTTTTACCCTGCTTCTCACCATCAATTTCCATCAGGTATCCCTCTCGCCTTCCATTCTCAGGTCGGCCACCTTCTTGTCGTGTCATTTCCTGTCTATGTGTTTCTATGCCCCGATGCCCTCATGCCAGATTCAGCCAATCAGAACACTGACCTGACCCCGGTTATTCTGTATAGTCTACACAGTCCAGAAGGGTACACACCAGTCCTCTATGTGGGCTGTGATGCTTGGTGACCCTGCACCTTTAAATCCACCTCTCCTTATATGGGCTTGTGTCCTGTCATGTGACCCACAGCTAAACATGTGATGTGCTGCTACAGGAGGTGTGAATGAGAGCCACTGCAATGTCACTTTTCCCAGAAAAGCACTGCATTCTGTTTTTGTCTTTTGGTTAATCCCCACTGTGCCCGAGTCTGGGTTTTACAGGTAAAAACCTCTGTATTCGTTCATTCTACAGATTCTTCTCAGACACTGTCAGCTATCAGAGGCTTGAATATTAGAGCGTCTCACTGTCCGCCAGCTGTACAGAACAGGTAGAAGGTAGCTGGATCTGAGCTGATGGTAAAGGTGCTTCATCAGGAGATGAGCTGATGGTGAAGGTGCTTCATCAGGAGATGAGCTGATGGTGAAGGTGCTTCATCAGGAGATGAGCTGATGGTGAAGGTGCTTCATCAGGAGATGAGCTGATGGTAAAAGTGCTTCATCAGGATCTGAGCTGATGGTGAAGTTGCTTCATCAGGAGATGAGCTGATGGTGAAGTTGCTTCATCAGGAGATGAGCTGATGGTAAAGGTGCTTCATCAGGAGATGAGCTGATGATAAAGGCGCTATATCAGGATGAGCTCATGTATTTGTGTTTCATACTCAGGGTGCAGGCAGGCTTCCGATCGACCGTCTCTGATGTGTTATGTAGGCGTCTGCCCACTGATTGGCCGTGGCTGATCAGAGTCACCGATGCTTTTGCTGTTTTGTATATTATATAACATTAAAGGAACAGGCCGGGTTTGCTCTGGAGACGGCGGTGCACCCACGCACACACACACACGCACACACACACACGCACACACACACACACACACACACACACACGCGCACACGCACACACACACACACACGCGCACACACACACGCGCACACACACACACGCGCACACACGCACACACGCACACACACACACGCACACGCACACACACACGCACACACACACTCACAATTCATATACTCCTATCATTTTGGGGACTCTCCATTTATTCCTATGGGCAAAACCGTAACCCTAACCCCTAACCCCTACCCAGCCCTAACCTTAACTACAAGTAACCAAACAAAATACACGACTTTTGTCTATTTTAGTTTTTTTATTGCATTCACTGGTTTTTATTAAACTGAAGTTTATATACTGGGGACCTGAAAAATGTCCCTGCAAATTAAAAAGTATCAGGCTTTGGGGACATTTGGTAGCCACAATGCAGTAAATCAAACCCACACACACTTTAGATTTGATCGTTATTCCCAGTTTTCTTACTGCTTCTCCTTCTTCTTCTTTTGCACCCTGCACTGGGGCAGGATGCTATATAGTGTCTATAGTATACATAGTAAGTGCATGAAGTACTTGAACTGTTATGATTGATTAATGATGAATGAACATCTAATCAGTACATAACTAGCACTTAGCGTATGGTTAATTAATGCATCAGATAAGAGTGTACTGTTATTTGCTCCTCCTCGGGTAGGGAGTTACTGGTCATTACTGTTCATTGTGATTGTTCGATTGTGAGTTTCTTTAAGGTAGCTCTTCAAAGCCCCACCTCCCAGCTTTGATTGGCGTTGACTAGAAAGGTCTGTTTTATTGAAGATTCACTCTCCAGAACATGTTTATTGCTTATGCTCTGCCTGCAAAACTACAGAAGTTACAGGAATAGAATCACATGTTAATAAAATTACTTTCCTGTGCATGTAATTAAGTACACATTCTGACACACACACACATTTGTATTCATATTTCTTTTGGTCCCCACAATGTAATACATACATAGCCACCCCGCACACATACCTCATTCACAAGAGGCATCAGTCAAGTTTTATTTTTTATTTTCTATTTTTTAGCATTGTTCTCCTCATTTCCTTCCCCTAAACCCTGTTAATCATGTGCATGGTTGCCGGTGGTGTAAGAAATTTCCCAGAATGCACTTATATTCAATTAGAAAGTATTTACTTTAATGGAATCCCACAGAAATGATGCAGTCCGTTGTGTCCCCAGTCCTGGTTGCCTTGAACAATATTCCACTTATTTATTTGTGTAAAAATAATAATTTCCAAGTTGCAAGGTGCACCACCAGGCCATTTTTCAGAAAATGTGTCTAGTCCCAAGCAGTACAGGCCCTAACCTACCTTTACTCTTTGAATACTTCAATTCATCATCCAGATGAGCCAACAGTTTGTCTCCATGGCGATGGGTGCTGATTGACAGGGGCTCAGGGCGATTCAGAACCTCCTCCTTCATGTTCGTACCCCTGCCCCTCCATGTCCCTCTGTGTCCCCACAGGCCCTTCATTCTTTTATGGCACATCGGCACCTAACAAGGGACTCATTTTGAAACATGTGACATTCTCCGGAGGTGACTGTTATTCCTCTTATTGCTATTATTATCATTATGATCATCTTCAGTACCACATTTAAACCCCTCGGTCTGAGGATCTGTAGTGGTGCTGAGGTGTGCCTGATCTAGGACGTGGCTCTGTGGGGTCATTGACGACTCTGTACACAACGTACAGCTCACACAGTGGTTTAGAGACTCAGGTGCTGTGTGCCTGCCTCTTTAAGAAGCAGCCATTGACACCCTATGTCCCAGTGCCCCTGTGCTTCCTCTCCCCCGAGGTGCACTCCGCAGCCCGTTGCACGCGCCGCCCCTTTAAGAGGAGCTGCTGGATCTCTCCGCTCTGCTGCCGACGGCGAGGCCAGCAGCCGATTGGCCGAGCGCATCCAGGGCCAGGCGCTATGCTGCAGCCTCCCTCGCTCCCCCTCTCTCCCCCTCGCTCTCCCTCGCTCTCCCTCGCCCCCTCAAATCTCTCCGTATAATCGGCAAGTAGGACAGGCAGGCAGGCGGCAGGCAGGCGGGCAGAGCGACGATTCGGAGCAGCGAGGGAGGAAGACGAGCAGAAGGAAGACGAGCAGAAGGAAGACGTGCAGAGGGAGAGGAGAAAAAGCACTGGGGGAGGGAGGACTCCAGCAGAGGATTAACTGCATTTCACGCCTCAGTATAAAGGTATCCTGCTTATATGATAGACGTGCACGTCCACGCCGGCAGAGCCCAGCGTCCTCACACTGCTCACAATCACATCCGTGAGTGTGTCTCTGAGATGGACCTGTGAGATCGTGAAGCTGGCGTGATCCTTGCGCGAAGCTGGCGTGTAGCTGGCGTGATCCTCGGCTCTCCGCGGGACGCATCATGCGCTGAGGCTCTGCGCGCCGCTCCGTGATCATCGCCGGCGTCTCTGCGTTCCGTCCGGCAGCCGTGAGGGGGGGGCCACAGCGACAGCGTCCCCCCGCCGTGCACCCCCAGCATGCTCAAGCACCAGCACTGCTGCAGGTGCCCAGAATGCGAGGCGCCCCGCCTGGCCGCCCTGCGCCACGCTGACTGGCAGGCCGAGCCCTACGGATACCAGGCCGGCTACGGGGGCGGCGGCCAGACACTACCGTCCCCGGCCTCTGGGGGGGTCAGTGGGGGAGGAGGCGGGGGCACACTTGGCAGGAGCAAGGGGAAGAGCTCCTCTAAGGGCGCACTCAAGGCCGCGGCCAAGATCAACAGCAACGGCTCAGAGGGCCAGGGGGCGTGGTGGCCAGAGTGCACCTGCACTGGCCAGGAATGGTACGACCAGGTAATGCCACCTCTGTCACTGGGAGCGCTGGGCAGGGTTAGCAGGGGCTGTTGGGCATGATTAGCTGGCATTCATGGGCAGAGAGATAACTAGAAGTGTTGGACACGGTTAGCTAGGAATGTTGGGCATGGTTAGCGGGAAGTGTTGGGTACAGATACCTAGGAATATTGCGTACTGTTAGCTAGGAGTGTTGGGCACAGTTAGCTGGGGGTGTTGGGCATGGTTAGTTGGCAATCATGGGCCCGGTTAACTAGTAGTGTTGGGGCCGGTTAGCTAGAAATGTTGGGCATGGTTAACTGGGAATGTTGCATACTATTAGATAGGACAGCTGGGCACAGTTAGCCCGAAGTGTTGGGCCCAGTTAGCTAGGAATGTTGGACATGGTTAGCTGGGAGTGTTGCATAGCATTAGCTAGGAGAGTTGGTAATGATTGGCTGGAGTG
Organism: Petrocephalus zakoni; assembly: GCA_026774425.1. Lineage (NCBI taxonomy): Eukaryota > Metazoa > Chordata > Actinopteri > Osteoglossiformes > Mormyridae > Petrocephalus > Petrocephalus zakoni. The sequence goes on from JAODKN010000002.1 coordinate 25,418,489, forward strand.
TTGGGCATGGTTAGCTAGGAACGTTGGACGTGGTTAGCTGGGAGCAGAGAAGGGGTCCGATTTGACAGTCAGGTTCTTGTCCTGCTGTTCCTGGTGTCTACCTTGGGAAGGAGGGCTTATACAGAGATAGTGCAAAGTGTCTGTGTTTGCTGTTACACACTGGAGTGTCACCACACAGGGCTGAAGAGAGTGAAGGGAGTGTGACATTCCTCCCCAGACTGTAGGATGCCGGGCTTTAACGGCACTTCACCCCAGCTCTGAGAGTGAGACGCCATCACGCCCTGACTTTGGCAAGGAGGGCAAACATCGCTCAGCAGTCAGAGGGATGGAGATGGGGAGAACATGCAGAGTAAACCAGAACAGACCCCAGGATTCATATAAAGACAGCGTGAACAAGGAGGAGGAGGAGTGTCACTGAGAGCAGTTTCCATTTGCAGCCATGACCTAAACAACCAGTGAAAAAGTGACACACATAGCAGTATGTGTCTGTGAGGCTGGGGAGGGGGGTCTGCATGCCGCTTAAGTGTAAAGGACCAGAAAGTATGAGAAGATGTGAAGGAGCTGTAGGACTACAGAAATAAGATGGAGGAAAGGATTTCCTGGGCAGAAGCCCCGTGAAGCACCTGAACACAAGCAGAAAGTCTCTGGTTCTCATGAGAGAAGAGCAGGTCCCCACCATCAGTCTGCAGCACCCTCTATGCACACAAGCATTTCAGAGACTGACACAGCAATTGAACACAAAGGCGGGCAGGCAGCCAGCAAGAAACGTGAGTGTGTCGATTCTGATGCAGAGGGTCTGTCGTTAGGGTCACCTGAGGCACTGGATCCTTAGGGGCTTCGTCGATCATCTGGGCATCGGTGCCCCCTATTGGTTATCTCCTGCAAGGCCGGTCGCAGGTGTCATGGCTAGGGAGTGAGCAGTAGGAAGTGAGGAATGAGCAGCAGCTCAAATAACATGAGAGAGGGGAAACAGGGTGGGAGATTCTGTGTGTGCTGCATGCAGTAAAACCGTGATCAGATTCTGGCTGAGATTCCTATAAGCATGATTATAAGAGAGCAGCTCCAGCAGGGTATCCTGCTGGTGCTGCGTGTGGCTCAGCGGGTACGGATGCTGTGCCTGTGATCGGAAGGTGTTCAGATTGCTGGGTCAGTCAAGTAATTTCATCTTTGGGCCCACAAGCAAGGCCCTTATTGCCCCAGGGACTGTCTGATTATTCTCCCTGTCGCTCTGCATACAATAAAGAAGCATAGAGGTTGACATTGTGCATGTGAAAAGCTCCAACCAATGTATCTGAAGCTGGCTCTAGTGCAATGTGCTCTGTGCTCATCTGGGGCTGCTTCAGCGGTGATAGTCGGGTGAGGGGTGGATGCCTTGGTACAGTGTGGCTTATTAATTAGTGTTACCCCCAAACGGCTGCGGGAGCTCCACCCACGTATATACCCTAGATCCACCTCAGGTGAGTCAGGAGGAAAGATGGGAAGTGAAAAGGGAGTGAAAGGGTGAAACATTTAAAAGGGAGGTAAGCACACGAGGGGCACCATCAGTGGGATTCCGAAAGCGGGTGCCACGCAGACCCAGGAGGGCCTGATGCCTTCGGGGCCCAATCTGTGAGAGTTCTCCGTCCAGCTCCGCGGCTCAGTTCTGTGGCCAGGATCACTGTGAAATATTCATGGCCCTTCATGTTATTTATTAACTTGGAAGATATTGAACATTTTCCAAAAGCTTCTACTAGTCCCTTCACCTCAATTCCAGTCTTTGTGTCCATGATGGGTGAGGGAATCACTGTGCTTGTATGAGCAGGGTTTGGCATGATGTGGCCCATCTGAAGGTGTTTGGGCAAGATGTTCTGGCTTAGATCACAATGGAATGGCCCTGGATCAGAGCAGGAGGAGCTCTGGTGTTGTGCATCTGGGGAGTATCTCAGTAGGTAAGGAGTCTGAGTCCTCAGACTGATGCTACCATTGAGCGAGGTCCTTCACCCCCAGCTGCAGGGATGCTGCACTCTGGCTGACTCGGGTGTCGCTCTAACCTGTGTGTGTTTGTGTGTGTCTCAAAGAAGAGCATGATGGGATATGGGAAAAGAAGCCTTGAAACCTACCTGTATTCAAACTTGCATAAATAACATCTCGTTTCATTATAAAACATCAGAGTTTAATATAAGCGGACTGTGCCTCCTGCCAGCTGTTTCATAAGGGTGTCTGCTTGCATAACATGGTGATGTGTCCATTGGCTAGCAGGGTATGGCAGTTAGCAGCAGATCAGAGTCATTCACACCGCTTGTTGAATACCTCAGCCCAGCTCTCTGGCTTTTAAGGCCCACCAACAAGAAGCACTTCTGATCAAGGTCTGCCAGATTTTCAGGTTCATAAAAATCAAACGTATTCAGGAATTTGTTTCTACCACGGTGGCGTGTTTAGACTCTGTCTTCCTAGGTATCGAGTCCATGCGGCGTGCTGTCGTGTCACTGCACAGGCTTTCATTACGGCAGCCCTTACTCTCATCTTAGTGGATGCAAATAGGTGAAGAAAAAGGTAAATGAGTGTTGAAGAGCACCCCTGTTGTTCCAGCCAATTGCAGACGATGTGTGGTTCAGAAGGTTAGGGTGCTATGTCTGTGCTCAAATCCTAGAGCTGACAGAATGATTTTACTGTTGGGCCCTTGAGCGAGGCGTTAATGTCCAGCTGCTCCAGGGACTGTCTGACCCTGCTTCCTCTCAAAAAGAAAAAAATGTCACTTTATATAAAAAAGCATCTGCTAAATAAATTAAGTTAAACTTTCGCCTGCAGTGTAAATTAAGTTTCTGCCTGGGCCTGGAATGTGGTAGTGATCACATGGTAAGCAAGCCACCAATAGGAGAGGAGAGAGTCTTCAGCACAGGGACACACAGCGGTATAATATATGCACTGAGGGGGAGGTGCGTGGTGGGAACCCAGGGCAGTGGAGCAGGTCTGAAAAGCGGGTCAGTCTGTGAGCAGCACAGTGCGAGGGGGCTGGAGTGCGAGTCCATACCGTCACTGTGACAGATCCGGCGGGCAGACGGGCTGGCACACAGCAACGTCTCTCTGCACACGGTGTCTGTACAGTGACTGATGATTACACCACTGACTCATGCTCTCTCATCTGAGCAATTGCTCGCTTGTTATGGGGGTCGTGTGCAGACAGAAACACACAGGAACAGAATCCATCCCCATTCCCACCAGGCTCCTCTGAAGACCACCTGGCGCTGTCCCACAATGCATTGCACCAAATCAAACTAGACTGACCGCTTAGTACAGCATCATGTTGCTACAGATTGCGTGTGTGACACAGAATCCACGGTCCAGCAATCTGTCCGTTTCAGTTATCCAAAATATGGATGCCGATTCTGCATACAGATTTGTCACCTTACAATTAAAAATGAAGCTCAAAGACTGACCCCAAGTAACTTATAGAAAAATGGCTTAAAGGAAGTTAGTCTTTATTTCAAAACTACAACATGTATATTGGAGCATAACAGTAGAATTTGGTTAAAAACAAAAAAAAATCTCAGTTGTAAAACAATGGCAGCTGAGGGGGTTAGGGTTAGGATTAGGTGTAGGGTTAGGGTTAGGATTAGGTGTAGGGTTAGGGTTAGGATTAGGTGTAGGGTAGTGTTAGGATCAGTAGGCGCACAATCTGCCTCTGTGTCGTTGCTTGATACAATAAGCTATTGAGGCTCTTATTCCTGCTGAATATCACACACACTGAACTCAAAATGAACTAAAGATGAGCCCTCAGCTGGGCTTGACCCAGAATTCCCAGTATGTCCCTGAGACACCAGCATGTGACCTCAGGCACACACACTCACACACACACGCTCTGACCCAGAGGACCAGTAACTCGGTGTAGCATGAATTGCTCTGTTTACCGGCACCTTGCCCAGCTGAGGGCTCATCTTTATGGGTTTTTATCTGCGGTTTTATACTGACCCACAGAGGCAGTGCCCACAGTTTTGTGACGTAGACCAGAATAGGGTAACTCCATGAGGGTAACTCCACCTCCCCACCCATCCACAAAACCCCCCACCTGCTGTATAGCCCAGACTGGACTATCTGCTGTATGAGATAGCGAGTCTGCTCAGTAGTTTCTGAACTTAACACCTGATGCTGGGGTTACACTTTAGTGCTGCTAATTCCTTAGTGGTGGATTATTAAAACCACCGGCCCTCCTCTGGGATCTGGGACGCTTTTCCTTTCAGTGTCTGGACTGTGACGTCCGCTGAGCTCCCATCTTTTATTTTTGGCTTCTGTTTGTTATCATTTCATCAGCCGTCACATTCCACCTGAAGGCTGCAGGTTCACGGCTCAGGAAAGTAATTGCTAATGTACCTTTATTATCTTGCTGAAAGAATAAGACATAATTGGGAAATTGAGGCTGAAATTGGTATATTTTCATGCCCGTGTTTACACGTTGTGTTCTCCTCCCCCCCCCCAGTGATGGAATCAGTGCAGTGTGCTGGGCCTAGGATGGGAGACTGTCCTGCTTCTTAATTTAAATTCAGTAAATTTTATGACACTTGAATGGTGGTAATAAGTAAGAATTGTAAAAATGATAGAGTCAGGTACCCAAATGGATCATAAATGCTGCACTTCCCCACCCCCCATGATTCTGTAACCCCTTCCCGGGTCTCCTGCCCTGCCCCCAGCCCCCATGATTCTGTACCCCCTTCCCGGGTCTCCTGCCCTGCCCCAGCTCCCATGATTCAGTACCCCCTTCCTGGGTCTCCTGCCCTGCCCCCAGCCCCCAAACGGGTTCTGCAGCTGAAGCCCAGCTTGCTGCATTGCTGCAGTTGCAGCCTGTAGCGGCTGCCGTCCTGCTCAGCTGATCATCCAGCATTGCAGGCAGGTTGCATCAACCCAGCGAAGCCCCCACACTCAGCGCGCTCTCATGCCTCCAGACTCCACATCAGGCCCTGCTTCTTTTCCCACCCAGCAGCAGCAAAGCCTATAGAGTCCATGGATCAGGACTCCACACTATCACAGAGGCAGGCAGCCTTATAACAGTGGCTGGGATGGGGTCTGTGGGAGAGGCATGTAGGAGGAGCTAGTGGGATAGGCTTTATGGGAGGAGCTTGTTGAATAGGCATTGTGGATAGAGCTTGTAGGAATGGCATTGTGGGCAGCTCTTGTGGGATGTGCTTTGTGGGAGTAACTTGTGTCAGGGGCTTGTGGACTAGACTTTGTGGGAGGGGCTTGTGGGCAGAAAATTGTGGGAGGAGCTTATTAATTAAGTTTGCTTGGTGGAGCTTGTGGGATTGGATTTGTGGGAGGAGGTTGTGGGATGGTCTTTGTGGCCAGTGCTTATGGGATGGGCTTTGAGGGAGGAGCTTCGGAATTTACTTTGTGGGCAGTGAATTGTGGGCAGAACTTGTGGGATGGGCTTTGTGGGCGGAGTTTATTGGTTGACCTTTCTTGGTGGAGCATGTGGGATGGGATTTGAGGGAGGGGCCTGTGGGATGGGATTTGTGGGAGTAGCTTGGCTGATGGGCCTTATGGGAGGAGCTTGTGGAATGGAATTTTTTTTAGGAGGAGCTAGTGGCTTTCTGGGTTTAAAGGATTACATAGCTTACACTAACCAGAGTAGTTTAGGAGGACCAGGGAATCTGGCTACAACGCAGAGGGCAGATTGTGCTGGAAAACCCTGAGGTCATATAAAAGTTTAAAACAAATCCTTCTCTGATCGGCCTGGCAGTAAACAAATCAACATATGGATAGACATGCACATGAATGTATTCATCAGTCGCTGAGTAGCAGCAAAGTCTTATTCCTCTGTTCCTCTGCCACTTCCAGCACTTTGCTGATTCTCCAGGTTGAGCCGGGAGTGTGCTGCTTGATAGAGGTGCACCGCTGTTTGGTTGGGAGGGCAGCATGGAGAAGTCCTCCTGGAGACATATCTCCTGCATGGCCGGGTCAGAACTCACAGGGAGCTAACGGCTTCACAGGAGCTCCTCTCCAGGGTCTGAGCAGACCCCAAACTTCTCCCCTTAGCAGTCTGCCTTGACCACCTACATTGGGACTCATGACATTTCGTGACCATCCCAAGTTTCAGGTGGATCTCCTCAAAATGTGTCTTGCGGGTTTGGGGTAAATACACAGTGCAGACCACATCTTTGAGTACTACACCTGTTCCTGTCTACCTCCACCAGTGACGCAAATGTGTCATTTACATCACTGCTACAGAATGACGTGCAACTCACATCAACAGATCATACTCTGTCATACGACTCCTATGGGTTTCTGCCAAGGTTGTGCCTAGATAGAGCACTAGCAACCTAGATAGAGCCATACATCAGCTAAGGAGGCATAGGGGAACCAGCATGTCAGAACCTGGTGCACGCCTTAAGGCTGGTTATGTGTTTGTTCACCATCCCTGCCTTACTCCCCGCTCTCAGCTCATCCTAAAGGTTCACAGCCTGTCCAGAAACAATTTTTTTTAGGAATGCAGCTGGATGTTCAAACTGTGAATGAGAGAGCTTGACTGTACTTCCTGTGAGCACAGCACCACCATCTGTTCCTCCCCTTTCAGGGAGAGACATAGAGAGCAGGGTAGAAGCACACACACGGCACAGTGTGACCCCCAGCTGGGGACCTAGGACAGGATATCAGTTAGGAGATGATGTTTATGCTTTATGCTGTATAGATTAGCTGCACTGGCTGCCTACAGACTGCTGTGTATCATACCATCTGGCTCCAGCTGCCTCCGTTATGACAGTCACTGCACCCCCCACCATGTGCTCTTCCTCTCTGCAGGCCAACCCACCCCCCGTGATGGTGAACGCAGACTCCCTGGACGCCGGTCCTTATGTAAGTACCTGCTCACACTACCGACGCACACTAGGGGAGCTGTAGAAGGCTAGGGCCGTGAGTAAGTGAGGGGCATGCTGGAATGTAAAGGAATCCTCGTTATAGTGTCCCCATGACATGTATGAGGACCCGTCCAAAGCCACAGTCTCACGGCTGACTGGTTTTGTAAGATGCAATATAATAAGGTAAGATATTATTTATTCATCTCAAACACTGTTATTGGCACTGACAGGAATGCATGTTTCCTGCCACAGGTAAACGGGAGCGATGGGATGTACAAATATGAAGAGATCATCTTGGAGAGAGTGAGTATTGCTACTCTGAAGATCATTGCTGCAATAATCAGTAGCAGTCCAGCACTGTTTAGCTGAGTTGAAATACTGTCCACTAGATGGCGCGTTTTGCCCAAGTACAATGTTAATGAAATATGGCAATGGAAGGGTGCTGATTCCGAGGTCTTTTATGAGCCTGTGTGTAGGACAGAACTTGTCAGATGTTCAGTCCCATATTTCAGGATCTGGCCGACTCTGTCACTTGTCCAAGTCACGTCAGCCATGATCACGGCACAGGGGAGGCCCAGCAGGTCTACAGCCCCAACCAGGCGGGAAGAAGGGAATGGAGACAGATGGAGAAAGGGGAAAAGGATAGGAGGAGGATGGGTAGAGAAAGGAGGATATGAAAGGAGAAGAAGTGAGGGTAATGGGGGAGAGAAGGCGAGACAGCAGGGAGAAGGATGGAGAGAGGAGAGACAGGAGAGGGAGGGAGGAGAGAAGGAAAGAGGGAGGAGAGAAAGAAGGATGAGGGACAGACAGCAGGATGAAGGATGGAGGGAGGAGAGACAGGACAGGGAGGGAGGAGAGAAGGAAAGAGGGAGGAGAGAAAGAAGGATGAGGGAGAGACAGCAGGGTGAAGGATGGAGGGAGGAGAGACAGGAGAGGGAAGGAGGAGAGAAGGAAAGAGGGAGGAGAGAAAGATGGAGGAGGGAGAGTGAAGGAAGGAGGAAGGAGAGACAGAAGAAGGAAGGAGGAGAGAAGCAAGGAAGGGTGGAGAGAAAGAAAAGGAGGGAGAGACAGCAAAGTGAAGGATGGAGGGAGGAGAGACAGGAGAGGGAAGGAGGAGAGAAACAAGAAAGGGTGGAGAGAGGTACTGCAGGCGTGCTGCAGCCCAGCTGTGATGTCTGATTACCTGAATGCAGGGAAACTCCGGGCTGGGCTTCAGCATCGCCGGAGGGTTGGACAACCCACACATCCCCGAGGACCCCGGCATCTTCATCACCAAGATCATCCCCGGAGGAGCGGCCGCCATCGACGGCCGGCTGGGGTCGGTCACCTCTAGCGTGACGCCTAATCGCTGCTGTCTGCATGGATGTTCTGTTTCCTTGTAATCGATAAAGCTCCCCCCACCTCCTCCATCAGGGTGAATGACTGTGTTCTGCGGGTCAATGATGTCGACGTGTCTGAAGTGGTGCACAGCCAGGCAGTGGAGGCACTCAAGGAAGCAGGGCCAGTGGTGCGGCTGCTGGTGCGAAGGAGACACACACCCCCTGGGACTGTGGTGGAAGTGAATCTGCTGAAAGGGCCCAAGGGTGAGACACACACATACACATACATATACACACACAGACTCATGTACATATACACACACAGACTCGCATAAATATACACACACAGACCCACATACATATACACACACAGAACCATGTACATATACACACACAGACCGGCATTCATATACACACACAGACCCATGTACATACACACACACAGACTCGCATAAATATACACACACAGACCCACAAACATAAACACATACAGACCCGCGTACATATACACACACAGACCTATGTACATATACACACACAGACTCGCATAAATATACACACACAGACCCACATACATATACACACACAGACCCACGTACATATACACACACAGACCCACATACTTATACACACACAGACCCGCATACATATACACACCCAGACCCACATACATATACACACATAGACCCACATACATATACACACACAGAACCATGTACGTATACACACACAGACCCACATACATATACACACCCAGACCCACATACATATACACACACAGACCCATGTATGTATACACACACAGACCCGCATAATATACACACCCAGAGCCGCGTACATATACACACACAGCCCCATGTACGTATACACACACAGACCCGCATAATATACACACACAAACCCACATACATATACACACACAAACCCGCGTACATATACACACACAGAACCACATACATATACACACACAGACCCGCGTACATATACAGACACAGAACCATGTACGTATACACACACAGACACACAGACCCACGTACATATACACACACTGACCCGCGTACATATACACACACAGACACACAGACCCACGTACATATACACACACTGACCCGCATACATATACACACACAGACCGATGTACATATACACACACAGACCCACATTCATATACACACACAGACCCGCGTATATATACTCACACAAACCCACGTACACATACATACATACAGACCAATGTACAAATAGACCATCTGTCTCACAAACACACCTTCCTCTTCCTCAGGTCTGGGGTTCAGCATCGCCGGGGGCATTGGTAACCAACACATCCCCGGAGACAACAGTATCTACATCACGAAAATCATCGAGGGCGGGGCTGCGCAAAAAGATGGGAGGCTACAGACGGGGGACCGCCTCCTGGCTGTAAGAGAGCGACTGCATTCACCACATCCTGAACGTACTGAACACACAGGAATACTGAAAACACTGACAGAATGACGGTGAACACACGCAAGAGACTGACACACAGACACAATAACATACAAAGTACACTGGAAATACTGACATATTGACACTGAACACAATGATAAGACTGATACAGTGACATGCGAAACACACTGAACAGCATGACACAGTGACACTGAACACAATGATAAGACTGATACAGTGACATGCGAAACACACTGAACAGCATGACACAATGACACTGAACACTGATAAGACCGACACAGTGACAGGCCAAACACACTAAACAGCTTGACACAGTGACACTGAAGACACTAATAAGGCTAACACAGTGAGACGCCAATACACTGAACAGCCTGACACAATGACACTGAACACACTGAACAGCATGACACAGTGACATACAAACACACTGAACAGCATGACACAGTGACACTGAACAACCTGATAAAACTGACATAGTGACATGCCAAACACACTGAACAGCTTGACACAGTGACTCTGAACACATTGATAAGACTGACACAGTGACATGCCAAACACACTGAACAGCTTGACACAGTGACACTGAACACACTGATAAGACTGACACAGTGACATGCCAAACACACTGAACAGCTTGACACAGTGACTCTGAACACATTGATAAGACTGACACAGTGACATGCCAAACACACTGAACAGCTTGACACAGTGACACTGAACACACTGATAAGACTGACACAGTGACATGCCAAACACACTGAACAGCTTGACACAGTGACTCTGAACACATTGATAAGACTGACACAGTAACATATCAAGTGACTGACATTCTAAATGACACTGTCATACTTGGCCAGTGCCACATTGCTGCCCGCCACATACTCCTGGCATTGTTTGTGTGGTTATTTCGGATGCCCACCTTGCATACGTTGCATTACACACGGACCCGCCTACATGTGTGTGTGTTTATCTCTATGCAGGTGAATAACATCGTGTTGCAGGATATCCGCCACGAGGAGGCTGTAGCAGCGCTGAAGAACACCTCCGACATGGTTTACCTCAAGGTGTCCAAACCTGGCTCCGTGCACCTCAACGACATGTATGCCCCACCGGACTACTCCAGCAGTATGTACCTTCTGCTGCGTCCTACCGCACTACTCACCCACTTCCTTCCCCCAGGAACTCGATGTCGTCACCCTAGTGGCTACTGTGGGTATCTACTTTTATACTGCTTCTCTTCCCTCTACTGGTCTCACACTTCCTGCAGCCTTCCCAGGAAGGACAGAAAACCACGTGGGCCACAACTCTGGTGTGGCTTACATGAACGAGCCCACCCAGAACACCCCTCCGCGCTACTCGCCCTTACCTCGACACATGATGGTGGATGATGACTTTACCAGGTGAGTCACGGACACCCTTGTCTTTCATGCTGCACTGCAAACTGCTGCATTGTTTCACTGACAGCAGGTCAGGTTGCATATGCTGCTTTATGGCACCAGGGGGCAACAGAGAGCAGTGAAGGAGAAATAAAATATTGCCAGACCCTATTCTGTCCATGAACATTGCCCAGACTCTGAGGTATATACACAGAGTGGGCATCAGCCTGTTCCCAGACTCTGAGGTATATACACAGAGTGGGCATCAGCTTCTTCCCAGACTCTGAGGTATATACACAGAGTGGGCATCGGCCTGTTCCCAGACTCTGAGGTATATACACTGAGAGGACATCGGCCTGTTCCCAGACTCTGAGGTATATACACTGAGAAGGCATCGGCCTGTTCCCAGACTCCGAGGTATATACACTGAGAGGACATCGGCCTGTTCCCAGACTCTGAGGTATATACACAGAGTGGGCATCGGCCTGTTCCCAGACTCCGAGGTATATACACTGAGAGGACATCGGCCTGTTCCCAGACTCTGAGGTATATACACAGAGTGGGCATCGGCCTGTTCCCAGACTCCGAGGTATATACACTGAGAGGGCATCGGCCTGTTCCCAGACTCCGAGGTATATACACTGAGAGGACATCGGCTTGTTCCCAGACTCTGAGGTATATACACAGAGTGGGCATCGGCCTGTTCCCAGACTCTGAGGTATATACACTGAGAGGAC
>JAODKN010000002.1:25442130-25454412 GCA_026774425.1 Petrocephalus zakoni
ATGTAGGCTACATACCGCTACATGCAACTACAGTATGTACTATGGAACAGTGCAATGAAACGGGTTATCATTAGAGAAAAAAGTCTGTTAGCTTCGTTTGGCGTTGATGTGCCGAAAAGTTTTCGAGTTGAGGAGGTCTAAAATACATTGGTCTTATGGGAATTCGGCCGGGGACTAACTAGTGATTCGACATAGGGAGGTTTTCGTCTTAAGGAGGTTCGACTTAGCGAGGTCCGATTGTATAAGATGAATATATACGATTCATCATACAGCGAGGAGGCGTGCTTTGTGACTGAAGGCTAAGGGGCGGAAACAGTGGGTGACGGCCAGACTGTCCCATTTGACAACACTTTCCGTTCGACCTTCGAAGAACACAGCCTATAAATGCTACACCTTCCTAGACCGCTTCCTCTGACGGATGCAGCCCCTGAATTTGGACACAGATAGTGTTTATTATTGTCTCCCACAAAAAAAGGGCAGACAGGCACAGCTAGAAGGTGTTGGTCCTCTCCCTGCTCTGTCTGCTTGGCTCTTGCTAACCTCTTTCTTTCCTTTCTGCTCTCTTGTCTCGGTTTCCACCTTCTCTCCTTGGAATGTCTCCTCAGGACTTCCCAGGGTTAAGCGATGACTTTTATGGATCAAAGAGTATGAGTAAGTGTAATTATGCAACCTCAGCCCTGGCCTGAGAGGTCCCTGTGATTTTAAAGAGCAAAAGCTGAAAGTCTTGAACATGACCTATAGCTGGCCCTTCTAGATTTAGTCCTGGAGGGCTCATAAATGAAGCAGTCTTTGGTTCTATAAATCTCTAATCTGGTCATAAAGCATAGGTAAACCAGGATGGCTCTAGGGCTTTTGTACCCCTTCTTAGGCTCTTAAGATTACCAACTCTTGGCCTTGATCTCATAAAGGTACCCCAAGCATGAGGGTTATCTCCAAAAGATCTGTGAGGGATTTTTAATTTGCAGATCCCATATAGATTTTTCATTTTTAACTGAAACCCCCTGAGAAAATAAGTCAATGTATGGTTGTTGTTTGCACTTTTGAGATATTTCTCCTCTTCCCTAGAATGTTTAACGTCCAACACAAGCGACAGCGAAAGCAGCTCAAGTAAGTAGACCTTGTTCCCTGAGAACTTTCGCAGAATGCACACCACACATTGCTGAGGTCACCGTCCCTGCTTTTGCAGAATGTATACATGTATTCTAGGCTCAATTAGCCCAGTCCTTCGAACTTCTCCTTTGTCATTCCAGAAGGCCAGGAAGACACCATTTTGTCCTATGAATTAGTGATTCGACAGGAGAGTAAGTGAGTTTAATGTTGAACAATTTTCAGGATTGCTTCGGAATACAGCTTTCCACAGTGCTGTTTTTTCTTTAAACTATTTAGTTCATTACACAAGGCCTGTCATCATCTTGGGGCCGATGAAGGACAGGCTGAATGATGACCTCATCTCAGAGTTCCCTCACAAGTTCGGCTCTTGCGTCCCACGTGAGTGACCCAGTGCTCTGACAGCTTGGTGGGCCTGGTCTGCTCGGGTTGGTCCTCAGCTCACTGTGTTATTTTGCAGATACGACACGGCCCAGGCGGGAGAACGAGTTGGATGGCCAGGACTACCACTTTGTGCCATCACGGGAGCAAATGGAGAGGGACATACAGGACAACAAGTTCATAGAGGCTGGCCAGTTTAATGAGAACCTGTATGGCACCAGCGTGATGTCTGTGCGAGCAGTAGCAGAACAGGTACTCAGCACCTAAAGCATCAAAGGCTTTGCCCCAGGGTTTCACAAACACCATGTCATCCAGCCTTGTGTACCGAGCTCCCTGGAAAACAGCGTAGTTCACGTCAAACAAAATTGACGTTGTTCTCCCTTTGTCATCCTGTTGCAGGGTCAGCACTGCATCCTCGACGTCTCTGGGAATGCCATAAAGAGGCTGCAGCAAGCCCAACTCTACCCAATAGCTATCTTCATCAAGCCTAAGTCTGTCGAGGCCCTCATGTGCGTCTCCCGCGCTCTGCTAAGCAGTCCACAGCATCATGTTTTTTGCTCAGCTATCTAAACCACATTAAACCTGTCTTAGGGCTCAAATTCTGAATACGTTACCTTGAACGTATTCATTTATACTTGCTTCTCTGTCAGGAGTCCTGCCCTAGTTAGTCTTTACAGGTATGGTTTTTTTTACTTGGCTAATTACTGATCTGTCTAGTTCTATAATGAATGCCCTATTGTGTTGCTCCTCTCCAGGGAGATGAATAAGAGACAGACATATGAACAGGCCAACAAAGTCTTTGAGAAGGCGTGCAAGTTGGAGCAGGAGTTCAGCGAATATTTCACAGGTAAGAAGCACTCGCCAAACTCGCACAGTCTGCTACTTCAGCAGATAATTGTCTCGCTATTTGACATACTGAGGGGGCTGAGTTTTGCTAGATGGTTGTGCTGACTTCCTCCACCCCAACCTTACACAGCAATCCTACAGGGTGACTCAATAGAGGAACTTTACAGCAAAGTGAAGAAGGTCATTGAGGAGCAGTCTGGTCCCTACATCTGGATCCCGTCCCCAGAAAGGTTTTGAGCCCTGCCCTCAGTCCTCTGACCATAGGAGCACCTCTTCTCTCTACAGAGCTACGTGCTGTAGGGTTTCTACCACATCACGTCTGACGCCACGACTGCAAATGTGTGTAACTCCTGCATGACTTTTAGAGAAATCCCCTCAAATCTGGAAGTAACGTTCCAGGCTCATTTTTACTCTTGGACTTGGAAGCAAAAGGAAAGGTACGTGGCAGAAGATGGACAGTGAGTCTGAATGTATGAAGATGTGTACGAAGTGGGGTCTGTAGATGGTGCTGCTAGACTGGGGATGATGACGGGCTAGTTTTGTGAAGTGTATAAACACTGGTGTTAAAACACACAAGAGTAGAAGGATGACAGGCATTTTGTTTTAGTCCTACATTATGTTAACAGCATATGAACTGACCCCCCACCACCACCACCCCCCCTATGATGCTCAGACTATTCTGCTCATGCTTTGTTTTTCTAATTTTATGATGTAATTACAAACTGCTTACATTTTAAATGGCTGCATCAGGACCTCTCCAGAAAATGGGGAATCTGGATAAAAATGGCATAGAAATTGTTTATATTCTTGAAACTTCCACACGATTGGTAAAAATGTACGATTTTAGTACATATTAAAATGTTTTACACATGATCAGATTTGACTACACGGAGGGCTTGTTGAATTTTGATTTGTTTCTTTGTGTGTGTTTACTTTCTGCTGGGAATAAGGGAGTTTACAGGTGAGTGTGGCCTCCCTGTAAAATGCCAAATTGCCCTGCATAATTAGCTAAACACAGCTTAAAAGGGCAGGCATTAAATGTGGTTGTGCCTGTAGTTAGGCAGTGGGGTAGTAATTTCCTGTTCCCCCTGGCTGTCACACCCATTGTTTCTTTAAAAAGAGCTTCTCTTCAAACTGCTAGTTTTCATGTGATAAAGGAAGGGTGTATTACTGCTGAGGACAGCAGTCCCTAGGAATACTAGACGCTTCTGTGATTCTCATGTTCTCCATGAGGGATTCACTGTACTCAGGAACTGTAAAGCAGACCCTAGCCACTAGACCCCACTGTAAAAGTGAGGAGTTTGTGAACAGGGCCACACCTCAGCAGAAGCTAGTCAAACACAGACTGACGTCAGGCTGGACAGAAGGATTGCTACAACTGGGAGTGTAAGGATGCTTTTTTAAATGTCTGTCAGAGCTGTCCTCCCACCCAGCATGGCCGCCTGGGCCTTCTTAATGTCCGCCACTAAAGCAGCGATTATACGCTGCACACTTTCAGATCTGTGAATGTAAATAACCCCAAAGTCTTGTTCCCAGTGCATCATGCAGCGGCTCTGACTTCACTGCATTCGTTTATTTATTTATTTATTTTAACGTTGTGTGCGTCAGCTTTGAGTTACTCCAGGGTTAATTTCTGTATAAATGATGGACAGTTTCAGCCATCCGCGGCAGGGCTGTGAGTGCCTCCTTTTGCAGTCTGTGTAGATCTGCACTCATTCTAGGAATCATGAAGTCATCAGTATAATACAGGCAACAGCCTGCCTCAGAGGGTACAGGTAACTAAACATTCAAGGAGACAAAAGTCCTCAAACACAGCTGCCACTATTTCCACAGGCAGCCCTGTGTTTTAGGTACGGAGGGTTTCCCTGTTGTTGGGGCTTTTTTTTCCTTTTTCTTTGGGGAAGGGGGTTATTATCACCAGTTGTTTCGGGCATGGCAGCTCCCCGGGGCTCACCTTGCTAGAGTCTGGGGAACAGAACAGAACTTCTGCAGTTTCACAACGGCAAGCTTCATTTTGGCTGTTTTTTTGCTTTTAGTTCTTGGAGTTCTTTGAAATAAAATGTGATAAAGGGTTGCAGCTTGTGTTTTCCCTTGACAAAATAAGAGCACAACAAAACCTCTGCATTCTCCATAACTACATTTAATCTGTGGTTACCCGTGTCTGAATGCTCATCACTCCATCACACTGAAAGGGGACCTGGGGATCTGCAGTCATTTATATAATGCCCCCTTTTCTCCCAAACTTACAAGCCTCTCCCCCCGGTGTTGTTCGGTTTAAAAACTGTTGGGGGGGGGCAGCACTCACTATAACTGGTGTGTCATCAGTGAACAGCAACACAATGGGAGGGTTCAATGGAAAAAAACTCTGGATACAAGGTTGGGATTATATCTGGGATCTGATACCTTTCAGTGTGGCGGTTAGTCCGACAAAGATTCAGTGCCTGTGGCAAGTACAGCGTCAAACTACACTCACCCCCATATAAGCAAGCACATCCTGTCAGCTGCCCGGCTGCTGTGTGCGTCTTCAAAAGTGTTTTTGAAACGTAGATTAGGGGGGGAGGCCAACCATTTACTGCACATGCTGAGACTCACAAGAGAGAACTTCAAACAATCATGACGAGAACAAAATTCAGTAGTTGAAAAAGCTCCTATTCAAGCCAACAGAGGGTTTAAACATGACACACCTTTACAGTGGGTCGTGAACAGTAGGGGAATCAGGGTGCGAGTGACATTACAGTGTAGGATCCGAACATGGAAAACCCAGGAAGGCTGTTCTACGGGCCCCATGAGAAAGAGGCCAGCGTCTTACTCCTCTTTAATGGGGTTCCTGCTCGCTTTATCCAGCTGGTCCAGCACCTCTGCATAGAGGCCTGACATCTGCAGGGAGAGCAAGTTGTGGCCTTTTACACGCATCTTTTCACCTGTTACTGTTGGTCTATGTGGGAGATGTGAACAACCTACTGGTTAAATTTCCTTTGAGCCCACGTTGGCTCCTGACTGAAGGCCAGTCCACTCATAACTTATCCTGAGTCACCAGTGCAACAAACGAATGACCCTTTCCTGCACATGCATGCTTTTACATCAGAGTCACAGGGAACGGCCCATACATCAGCACTCACTGCATCCTTCATGTACGACAGTGGCAGGAGTTCATGGCGTGAGCCCCCCCTGGTAGCTGTACCTTTATCTGGTAGCTCTCCTGCAGTGACTGGAGATGGCAGAGGAAGGCCATACCCAGGCTGCACCACTTCTCTGCCTCGGGGAACTGGCCGAGACTGAAGAGCAGGATGCCCGTGTTCCAAGCCCGTGTGAGCAGCCACAGAACCTCCAGTTCTGGCAAGCCCTCAGACTGAAATGGCAAATCGGGCGGGTACCAAGTAACCTTTTAGCCATTATTATGTCTCCCATCACTATATCGCACCCATCACATGGCCACCAGGCTGGGCCTGGCATTTCTAACATAGTAGTGCTACACCAGGCATATAATCTGGAGGTGCGTTTGCACAAAAAACTGCCTTCACTTGCATGTCACCCTACTGGGAATCAGGCCTTCCTAATTAAGGGCTTCATGTGACTCATTAAAAACTGTCTTTTAATAGTAACGAAAAGGGTTTGCTTTCTGAATGGGCTCCACCACACAAATCAGCAGGAAATGGTAATGGATGTTAAAAGGAATCAGTAGGGCTCACCGCAGTGGCGATGATGGAGCGGGCCTCCTCGAAGTACCCCCACACCTCCTCCAGCGTGTGGGGCTCCAACCTGGACACACCCCCGGGCAGTGACAGCTGGATCAGACTGCACACGCACCGGCTGTGGGAAAGCGGGGACGTCAGGCAAATCAGCTCCACCCATTTACTCTGAGAGGGACTGAGCCCTCACCTGCAGTGAGAGAGGTCCACCTGGGGCTGCTTCCTGTGCAGGGACAGCGCCATCCGTAGGGCCTTCTTGGACACCAGGGGGAAGTGAGCCGGGGGCTCCATGGCCAGGGCTATGGGAAAGAGACAGGAGAGCACCAGACAGACATGGCTAGGCTCCTCTCACCTGCCAAAACAGACTCCAATGTGAGAAATTGAATGCTGTCCCCAAGGAAAGGAATGGGAACTGTCATTTCCCAAAATAATTCTCACTTCTTTGAAACAAGAACTGCTCATTAGAGATGAAGGCAGTCAGCCAATCATGATCACACGCCATCTGGAGGGTGTGTCTACCCAGGGCAAGTAAGACAATGCGGGCAGTTACTCAGGAGACAGCAGGCAGCCCCAGCATTCGCTACTCCTTGCCTGCAACTGTCTCCAAAGTCTTGGTTTCCACAGGGTCCATCTCCAGGATGACCTCCAGCACGGCCTCCAGCTTGGGGTCGTTGAGCTTGGCACGAGCCTCAAACTCGTACAGGAAGAGCAGCGTGTCTGTGGGGTCCCTCGGGAAGTCTCCTGTGGAAACACGTTGCGTGCTGGATTGCTTAGCAATGCCATTACTGCCGCAAGTACTGGAAAAGCAGGCATTTGATTACCTGGCAAATTCTAGAAAAAGTTACTATGGGAGCAATTTAAAATGAATGAGAGGAGACACCTGTTGCTTTGAGAGTTTTCCAGATTTCCCTGCAGCTCTGAATGTGCTCTAAGGCCTGGGTCAGCTGCTCTGTCTGAGGAGTGACGGGTATCATTGCAACACACTATGTCCTCTAGTGGCTGCCAGCTGACATAGCAGCTGGGAAAAAACTGCAGATTAGCATGGTACTATGGTGGGTATTCCCACGGACCCCTACCCGAGGTGCTGATTGTGCAGACATCCTATAGAGCTCTAGGCAAGCCGCAGCAGCCATGAGGAGGCAGGTCTTCTGCCCCATGAGCACAGCTTTTTCAGGCGTGCAGAACTGGGACAGCTATGAACGTGCACGTGATTACGCATGTTCAGGGGGAACAGGCCCCAGGGGGCGTGTTAAATATATGTTCACACATAGCTCAGCTGCTGTTTCCAGTGTCTGGTACAGGAATTCCCATCAGCCCTGGGCACTAACCTGATAGGAGAGCACAAAGAGATCCCGCATCCTGTCAGGAGTTCTCACACACTGGAGGGCTAGATTCCATGCTGGGTGGAAAAAAGCAGTCAGGGAGAAGGGTCTCAATTGCTGATTGGGGAGGGGATGGGGAAGGCAGATGTGGGTGGAGCATTTACCAAACTTCCTGAACCAGCTAGCCTCCTCGGCCCGTTTTGCCGAGTCCATGCCGAGCTCACTGGGGAGCTGGGATATCTTCTGCAGAGCTGTGAAGGCAGAGCTACATGGTTAGATGATCACTGTGTACCAGCTTGACAGACATCCTTCTACACTCAGTCAGTGTCATAACAGGACAGGCAAGATCTCAGCCTAAAGCCTCAGTCTTAACCCATGCTGAGGAGTCTGTAAATGTCAAACGTCCGCATTCAGGAGCTGAGAAGCATGGCTCACCCATTACCAGGTATGACAGGACAGCATCCAAATCTGCATCACTGACAAGAGAGAAAATAGTATCATAGAATCATTTTTAACTTGGAAAAGTTATTTACATCCTTCCTTCAAGAGCAAATAAACTACTAAGAAACTACTAACATATTTATTTAATATATATTGTTTGTATATTGAGTTTCTTGTATTGGAGCCATTTGTAATTTTGGTACTGTAATATTTGTATTATTTGTTATTGGTATTTAATTTGTTAATTATTTTCTTACTGTCCGGGAGCAACTGTATCCACATATTTCCTCTGGGATCAATAAAGTATTCTGAATCTGAATGTGAATCTAAGAAAATGACATTTGATAAAATCGGAAGGGATTCTTTTTGACTTTGGCACCACCTGCTGCCTGTACAACTTCCTCACTGACTACCAACCTCATTTCCTCACTTTCATTTTCCATTGAAGAAAGAACAAGCCGAACCAAACATCTGTAAAAGACAGAGGTTTACAGACAGACAACTCAGTGCCTCCATGGTACTGATTAACCTGCACCCACCAACTTACTCTCAGCTCCTCATAGCATTATCCATCTAGTCCATTCTGCCTAATACATTTTTTTTTATGATGAGAGAATTAAGAAAATATTGTCCAGATCACCAGATAAAATCCTTCAAATATCTCCAGGCCAAAGAAATAGCAGCATTGAGCCGACCGCCCACAGTCAGGAAATTCGATGTCAGCTCATGTGTACCCAGCTTGGAGCTAGGGGGCGCCACGGGTATCTGTTGTGTGACTCACCGCAGCCCCCTGAGGACCTGTGTGCTATCTGCCGAGCTCTGGCAGAGGCTCTGCAGGGCTGTCCTGGCCATGTCTGGCTGCCTGTGCTAGGGGATCACATGCAGACAGCAGCGTCACCACACACCCTACCGCTGCTCTGCACGGTGGCCGCAGGCACATGCCGCTCACCTCTAAGGCCATGTGTGCCGCTGCAGCCAGGAGGTCAGAGGCCGCACGAGGCCCCATCAGGAGGAGCTCTTGGCACGAGACGGGCTCCGCTGAGAGCCCCGCCATCTGCCTCACAGCCTCAGTGGCTGTACACACACAAGCAGGGCGGCCAGGGGGACAATGAGCTTCCTGTGCAGAGTGAAACCTTCCAAACCACCCTAGCCGGTGCAGAAACAGAATCACCATCAGTACCTCTCAGCACATCCTTCTCCAGAAGGGCCATTTTGTAGATGTTGAACTGGGTGAAGATGTTGCCGGGGTCACACCTCTCAGCCTCAGTCACGGCGTCCTTGGCCTGTTACTCACAGATTAGCCATCATACTGTCAGCATGCAAATAAAAAACAAAGCATGTCAATATGGAGGACTACATTTTATGGCCTATATCGGGGCTTCTAAGCCATCCGGGATGGGTTACAGGGGGGCCTGGAGCCAATGCCAGGCAGCCACAAGACTGCAGGTACCTTGACGCTTATGGACCTTTTGCCTAGAGTTAACAACTCTAATGGTGTATTTTCAAACAAGCCATGTAACATTGATCTGTTTGAATGAAAATGTTCCCTTGAATACATCTGTGACGTGTAGGGTAATGTGTCCTTTGCATGTAAGTCACACTGAGGTCCTTCAAAGCAGGTACTCACTGACCAGGAACAGCGGCCCGGGCAGCACTGAGCACAGGCCCATGAGCAGTACCTTCTCCAGCTGCCGCAGCTGCAGGTAACAGGAGGCCCGGTTCCGCTGCAGCTTGGCCAGGTTCTGATCCATGGCGCCAGCCGTGTAGAAGCTCAGGGAGTAGCTGTACCACTGCAGAGCCTCCACGTAGGCGTGGGCCTGGTGGGAGTAGGAACCGGCTTCACGAAGGCACCCGGGCAGCCCTGTAGTGGCCTCTGTGGCATCGACAGGCCCCGCCTTACTTCATAGTGTCTGGCTGCCCGGTCCCACAGCAGGCTGTGCAGAAGGCCGAGGGTCTGAGGGGACAGCGGTTTGCCGGCATGGTGTCCTGTGGGCAAAAAGACTTGCTGAAGGAGTCACCATGACAGTTGCGACCCGTGCTCTAACCCCACCCCCGCTGACCTCACACCCCGAGCTGCTCCTCCAGTACCTGCCATGATGCGCTCCACCTGCTGCTTCCCCTGCGCCTCCCTGTCCCTCTGCAGCAGCAGTTCCACGTGCAGCACCAGGGCCACGTCCAGCTTGGGGCTCGACTCAAAGCACTGGCACACCTGCTGCAGGAACTCAAAGGCCAGGCTCTCCCTGAGTAGAAGCAGTACAGCACCAGGACCTATCACCAGTTTGTCCATGAGACGATTTGCTTCCAAGCACAGAGCTTATAGCAAGCAGTCTGTCAGTGGGTTTGAGGCTGAAAATCCAGGTCAGGTGACCTGCTCAGGGACAAACTGCAGTTCATCATGCTACCTGATTGAAGTCAAAGTGGTTCACAAATCTGTTGATCATTTGCTAGTTAACCTAGACATCTTTGAAAAACCCGGGGCTACAGCCAAAGCACTGTAGCTGTACCTGTCCTCGGTCATGAGCAGTCTCACTGCACTCAGGCAAACATCAAGAGGAATCTCCGGGCCGAGCAGCTCCATTATGGCTGACATTGAAGTGTGGGAACACAGACAGGTGTATAAAATGTCAACTGCATATGTAGTACACCAGATTAATTTCATAAACTAACCACCTCTGAAGGGCAGAGCTTCACTCACTCTGACCAGTCATGTTTTCTGAAGCAATATTTTGTAGGATATGCAAATCTGCGTTACACCAACCGGCTCTGATGTGGTCATCCTGGGCTTTGCAACTCAGTAAAATTTGCAATTTCAGGAACAGTCCTGATGGATGCACGCTTTCCTGAAACAGAGCAACCCCACAGACACCGGGGTTTCGTGATTGCAGGATACAGACTAACGTGGGCTTTCACAGGGGTACGGGAACAGTTCAGGATACCGTCATGGGCACACCTTGTTGGCCAAGTTTACAGCATTGAGGGCCTTTTCCTGGTACTCCTGACAGTCCCACTCCATGAAGACAGTCGAAAGAAGCCTTAGCACTTTGGCCTACGGAGAGACAGCAGAAAACAGCAGACACTTCATGCAGCCTCCTTCATGATTCTGCCGCTTTGAGAGCACATACTGTAGCAGGTAAAGCCACTGTCAACAGTCGACAGCTCTTTGGTAGTACTTACCCGCATTGCAGCCCCTGGACCAAACTCATTCATCTTCCCAATCTCATAGCTCTGGCTGCAAAGCAGGGCCAACTCACATGAGCCCTTACAGCTAACAGCCAGTTGCAGGAATGTCAACTACTCACTGTGTCAGTTTAAGCCCAAATGAGTCAAATTCATTCTGTTCTCCTCAAGTGTTTTGGGAGAATTACAAGAAAACAGTGGGATTCCTTGGTTGCTCAAAACCACAAGTTACACTGGAGCAACTGATAGTCATAACCAACTATATATAAATTTAATAAAAACATCCCTTTAGGTGTCATACTGGCATCATGTTGTATTGTGTAAAAAATGCTCCCTATAGCAGTTAATAATGCCCGTTTCCCACTTTCCTTCACTCTTAGCAGAGCTACCTCAGCCAAAAGGAGCTCTCCCTGTACTTTTTCAGGTTGTAATTGTTAATGCCGAAGTTATAACACAGAAGACAGAGGTAGCCAGTCTGGAAAAGAAAAAGAATTTTACAGAGCCTCACAGTGCAGGATCGTCAACACTACAGTTTGTGAGAATTGGATAAAGCTCACAACATTTGGTTCTGATTTTCTTAGCTCTAGGAGAAGCCCCACATTAAGCCTAGTATCCCGGAAGGGGGTCCCTACCTCTTTAGGAATCCGCTCCAGCATGTCCTTGCATCGGGAGACCCTAGAGACAGCCTCCTGGTGATTATCCTGCATCAAAGCCTACAGAAGCGAGAAGGATAACAGGTACAGACAGTCAAACAGGTGCCTGAAATGTCAGCATTACTAAAAATGAGCATTGCCCTACTTGGTATTCATAATTTACTTTTATGTTTATAGAAATGACACATATCACAGTGTTCTCACAGCTTCAGCCTGGTATGTCAGAACTCTGAAGAGGTCTTTCTCAATGTCTCCTTTTGGGATGTTAATATCCATCTTTCTCTCACCATGTGACATGAGTTTGCTGTATAAGACCTCCAGACTCTGGAAACAGTAGAAAAATATCATATAAAATAACAACAATTATCTATCTTCCAATCACTTATCCAGTCAGGGTCCAGGGGTGAAGCGGTCTCCCCCAGGCTGGAAGGGGCACAAGGTTGGAGTGCACCCTGGATGGGATACCAGTCCATCAAAAGGTATGCTAAATTTAAGGCATGCAGAATTCAAGGTATGTAAAATAAAAAACTGCATGACACTGCATGGTATTTAAGAGCCTTTTTCACAAAATTGCACATCTTTGAAGTAGTGCAGGAAACTCATGCAGAAAGAGTAAACACCACATACTTCATGCACAGAGCAGGGGTAACATTCAAAACCGGAAAC
>JAODKN010000002.1:25490863-25509041 GCA_026774425.1 Petrocephalus zakoni
AAGGTCACCATCACTGTAGTCCTAACATGGGGTAGGGCCACCATGACTGTAGTCCTAACATGGGGTAGGGCCACCATCACTGTAGTCCTAACATGGGGTAGGGCCACCATCACTGTAGTCCTAACATGGGGTAGGGCCACCATGACTGTAACCTTAACATGGGGTAGGGCCACCATGACACCCAGGTACTAGTATGTTTATTTACATTTAAATGTCTCTCCGTGACAAATGCTTCTGTTCAGAGCAATGCACTGTGACAGTAATGCGGTCTTAGTTAGAAAGCATGCATGTGGTTATGTGGTCGCACCATGATGGTCATTATCATGTGGCTCCTTTGCAATACACAACTTTGGATGCAACCAAACTCTCCCTCGTTTCACACCACAAGCTGCCGAGAGGCACTTTATGCCAAGTGTCAGTATCAAAGCACACTGTCAGGCTTCAGAGAAGTGAGTCATTTGTGAGAAACTAGTGCCCACTGTTCCCTGGGACGAGCAAGGGCAGCCAGAGGGGAAGGGCCGTGTGGATGGTCAGCCAGAAGCACTAACAACCGAGTCACTACCAAAGCAGCCCTCCTGCGTAAGTGGCAGAGTAAACTCCAGGCAGATAGAGGGCGCTGTGACGCAAGGGGAGACACTAACACTCCCTGTTCTGTCATCTACAGGAGGGCAAGCACTACATCCCCATGAACACAGCCCTGTTGAGCAGAGGCACAGAGCCCTGCAACACCCCTGGGCAGGGGGATTCAGGAAGTACCTGGTAAGACCTGGCACACTTTCACTTTGAGCAATGTCACATGACGATGGAAGAGAAATACGTGGTACTGCTTTGAGGAGAAGGGGAGTAAGTTAGAGATGCCAGTTCATTGAACTGCATGTTAGATGAAAGCCAGAGAAACCTGAACAGATATCAATGTACTGAGTCTCCGTCTTGGTCTCCCCTATGACCCTGTCCAAGATAAGCACCTCGAAGATGGACTGGTAGGTTCTGTTGGCACTATGACACTGTTTTATGTGTGTTTGAATGTCAGATTCTGAAGCTATGGATTTGTCCCTTCAGGAATGAGAACATCGTCCCTAGCGCTGTGAAGAGTTTTTATCAGGTGACCATGGAGGACAAACTAGAGCAAGACCATGAGGTAAAGGGATCCTGACCCATCACACACACACACAGTCACACACACATTATTCACATTGTCTTACACACAAGTTTTAATTGATGGTAGGGCTGAACGATTTATCGATTTCATATTGAAATCACAATTTTAAATAATGCAATTAGCAAATCACAAAGGCTGCAATTTAGGATATACATTATACAGTACGTCTGAACCAGGGTTTAAAACTGTTCTGAGAATAGTTTTGCAAATACATGCCTTCCTCATTGTGTGACAGTGAGTCTCACCAATCAGAAGTGCTGTGGTTCTCGCGTGCCAGTCATGCTCACCAATCAGAAGTGCTGTGGTTCTCGCGTGCCAGTCATGCTCACAAATCAGAAGTGCTGTGGTTCTCGCGTGCCAGTCATGCTCACAAATCAGAAGTGCTGTGGTTCTCGCGTGCCAGTCATGCTCACAAATCAGAAGTGGCCCAAAGTGACAAACAACAGATGCATAAAACCCAAGTAAAACGTTACATTCGCAGTGCAGATAAATATTGGTTCCACTGCTTTAAGTGAATTACCTACCTAATGGTCAGAGTCATTGTTCACAGAAATGTCCTATTATTCGGGGTCCAAGCAGCGTTAGCCACAAGATCCCTAATGTTTATATTATTAGAATTGTTTTGTTTTCTTTACATTATTTAACTTAACAGAGAATTATTCTATGGTTTATTAGGTATATGTTCTATATCATTCTTATTAGAATAAATACATTTTGGATTCAGTTCAAGTATTTCCATTCTTATCTCTGGATTAATGTATAGCGCAGTTCAGATTTCAGTGTACGGTTGTGCTCAGTTACAGTTTTATATGCATATATAGTGAATGCTGAGTTTTTAAAAAATCGCAAATCAAGTCACAATCGCAATATGTGTCAGATAAATAGCAATTCGACATTTTCTTAAAATTGTTCAACCCTAGTGATGGTATTGGTGTGTAGGGCTTTTCATCATAAGCCATTCTTCAACGACTGCGCCACCTTGAGGCCGGGTATTATAATGTTTCACTTCCAGCAGTCATGTGACAGAAAGACACTGCTTTGTGCAATGAAGGACTCCGAGTAGCCAGCGAGGCATCTATGAGGCGTGACATCATCAACCGGAGACAAAACACTGGCATGATTGACACCCTGGTTTTTCTTTACACTCCAGGGAGCCCAGTCGGGCAGTGAGATGATCCTGTCACCTGATGACACCATGATGCTGCAGCCAAGCTGGGCCAGATCAGTGCTGGGCCAGCCACCAAGCATCATGGCCCTGGCGTAAGTGTTTTTAATCCGACGTCAGACTCGTCTCAGACGGCCCAGCGCCAGGGGGCGCTCTCCTTCCCGAATGCTCTCCCGCATTCCTGAATGCAGATGTGATCATTTACCCACCATTGAATATTCATGTTCCTCACAATCACTAGAAAACCATCACTGCCCCGCTAGATTCCCGAAAAACCAGATCGGCAGAGACTGGCTGTCTCGCTGCAGACAGAGCAGGGAGAGAAACAGGGAAACGGAGGATTGCTGGGAAATGGGAGTGGGGCTTAATTCTAGAGGACAACACAAAGACACAATAAAAGTGGGAAGGAAGTACAACAGGATTAAGGCAAATAGGAACAGACACCCTCAGGGAGTACAGGCCGGATCGGGATTGGCCGTGAGAACTGGAGGATAGGGGCGCCGTGTCTCCGAGCACAGCACCTGTCGTCCAGTAGCTGCAGTAGTGTGGCTCAGACCCCGCCTCTCCATGTTTACATAGCCAGACAAGTCAGG
The DNA here is from genome assembly GCA_026774425.1 of Petrocephalus zakoni. Lineage (NCBI taxonomy): Eukaryota > Metazoa > Chordata > Actinopteri > Osteoglossiformes > Mormyridae > Petrocephalus > Petrocephalus zakoni. The sequence goes on from JAODKN010000002.1 coordinate 25,493,781, forward strand.
CAGCCTTACTCTGAGTACCGCGTCTCAAGATGAAAAACAGCACCACCATATAAGGAAATGCTGGTCATGATACGAGGTCATGAGCCAGCCCCCCTGCCCAGTATCAGCTGCCCTGAGTAATGGTACGTGCTGAGAGCTCGGAGGAGCGCAGTGATCTTACGTGCTGAGAGCTCGGAGGAGCGCAGTGATCTTACGCACACCTCAGGCACCGCTCAACCCGCCTCCCTCTCCCAGCCCTGCTCCTCACACTGTGCCGTCTCCTTCAGGTTTAGGGCTTCGAGCAGGAGCCGAGAATCCGTCCTACACGAGGGGCAGAGGGAACACACCCAGCCCCCCGTACCTGCTTTGGACCTCAGCCCAGACGATGCCAGCCTGGAACAAGCCCTGGAGTGCCACAGTCCACCCCCTGATTATGATGACGTGGTCCGCTACTCTGCTCCACCAATATAACTACAACCACCTTGAGGAATCCAGCATTTGACTTGGAGCCTACAACAGAATAACATTTCCTGCTCAGAATATTTGTGTGTGTGTGTGTGTGTGTGCGCAGTAATGTGAGACTGAGACAAAGCAATGTAGCGATACAGCAATAGCCAATAGCCAAGGCTACATCCTTATGCAATACATTAATACGGCAAAACTGCAATATATAACCTACATCTTATGAATCGATAACCAGGCCAGAATGTATGGCAGAATCCATTTGTGGTTTGGTTGGGTGAAGTCAGTCTAGAGGTGAAGGACCAGTACCAGATAAAATGTGTTCAGTTTGGGCTTCATGTTCTTTGGGGGGGTTTGTACAAGCAGACAGCAGAGTTACAGTGCAGAAATAGTGGAATCAGGGAGCAGTCTGCCGACAGCAGGCGCTGGCTGTACTCTGGCGATGGGCGATTTAAGGCCAAGGAGGAGCACAGCTTTGTTGAGGCACTGTTTGTATGGTGATCCTGCGCTCACACCCTAGGCTACTAATTATACCGGAATGCCTTCTTTATGCACATAAGCTTGTGAGGCTTCCTCTCAGTTCATTCATCACAGGTCTTCTAGTGGCAACAGATTAATGAATCTAAGTTTTGGGGCATCAGTGTTCCAAGGGGAAGATGTCAGGAATCATGTACACAGACACTGATGGTGGCAGTAGCCACAGCGAAAGTGACTTACACTTCCATGGTAACGCGAGGTGTCCTAACGGGAGAGGCTTATGTGGGCTGATGGGATTAGCATCGATCCCACAGGTTATGACAAGATGCAGACTGATTCTGGGCCGTGGCCTTCTGGGCATTCTGAGCAGTATTTACAAAAGTAAGCTGAAGATTATTGCTTCTGCGATTCAATATTTTTTCTTTTATATGATAATGTATGTGTGTATATATATGTACCCAGGGGAAACGCTCAGGAACGGGGGGAGAACATGCAAACTCCACATTCACAGGGCAGCAGTCAAAGCCTGGAAGCTGCAGTTCCTCCTGCTGCACATACTAACAGGAAATGAGTCTGCACGGGGAACGGCTGATGTCCGTGTGGTTCTTCTTGGACGTGAGCAGCATCGGCCCAGATTGTGCAGATTCTCGGCCTGCTGTGGTGCTCGTAGGGTCAGTACATGGTGTGCTTGCTAAGGGGATCTTCATCCCTCTGCCTGAGGCTGGTTTTAAAGCTGCGGTCCTTCTGCCTCCAGCCTGGAAGTGGTTTCCTCTGTGCTGTAGCTTTAAATCTTCACATGCCTTACTTTTTCACTCTTCCAAGAAATTGCAGCAATTAAACTGTCAGTCACCAAGAAAATGGGCTGATGCGTATTTGAGAAAATGAGCTATAAACTATCTTCAGTACAAAACTGTCCGACAGTCCAGCATATTTTTTATGCATTTTACTGCTCTCTTCTCTGTGTAGTGGTATATTGAAACCAAAAATAATGTTTATGTTTCTACAAATGTTTTGTTGTGTTCCTAATGTCTGAATCACTGGAATATGCAAAGCAGTTGTGTGGATAACTGACCTCAAGCTGGCTGTTGTAAGTAACGTCTGTAAAGTGCAGGACCATTCAGGCTGTTTTGTAAGGAAGGGACTTATAGCTGTTGAAGGTGATGAGCAAATTGGCTGTAACAGCCACACCCACCACGCTTCACCTCAACTTTGCCAGGCCTAATCTGAAAGCAAGGCCCGCCTTTGCTCCGTTGTCCAATCACAGCGCTCCCCACTGGCTTGGCACCCATTGGCTTGTAGTCTGAGTGGATCCATGCCAGGTCTGCTGGCTCCAAACCCACTAATCATGAGTACTTTGACAGACATGCCCAGTGACCAGCACAACACAAGGTGTCTACTACTATAACGAGCCAGTAAAGCCCAGACCAGCATATTACTGAAATCTAAGCAATGAAAGTGTTTTTTTTTGTCTTAATATTGACTGGAAGCCCAGTATCAAGAATTATAAGCACTGATATTGTCTTTCATACGTAGTTTAGTTTTGTATTTCACTCATTATTAACCAAAGTAAAGGAAACATTATTATTATTATTGAATTACTATTGAATATATTGTTGAATAAAGATTTATATATTTATAGACTAACCATAACTGTGATTCATTCTCTTGTGTTTTCTTGGTGGTGCAGCCTTTCCCTTTAGCTTTGCTTCAGACAGACATGGGGTGTTGATGAAATGCTTTGCTTGGATATGCATGTCGGTGCGACCGCCCCCCTGCCCTGCCTGGGGCCCCATCACGGGTCTGCCTCATCTTACGCTCAGAGTAAGGGTGAGGGTGGGGGGTCTGCATCGCACCACCATTTCTCTGCCTGTCTTTTATCCGCTAAGAGTCAAAGTTACCGATCAAACTTGTCTAAGGAGCCTGTTTGTCCAAAGCAGGGACTGCCTATCATTGCACTGCTAATGTCACAGCCATGTCACAATGACCATCCCAAATGATGGCTAGTGGGGTCACGGTAGAGTGAGGGTTTAGCCTTCAGGGCGCGGTGTTGAATGGTGGGTGACTCAGCAGGTTGGGCCTCCATGCCTCTGATCTCAAGGTCACCAGTTCAAATCCCAGGGTTGGCTGGGTGAATTCTCTGTTGGACCCTAAGCAGGGCCCTAACCCCCAACTGCTGCAGGACCCTCTGACCCTGCTATCTCAAAGCAAATGTAAGTTGCTTTGGATCAAAGCGTTTGCTACATAGAATAAATTAGCTCTATATCCGCTGAGGACAAAAACATCGCCGTTGTACAGAAACTTTAAATAGTCAAGCACTCACTGGAGATGTCCCAAGTACCACACCAACAAATACTAAGCTTGCAGCATCTAGCACAGTTCTTCTGAAGATGGGTCACTTTGGATAATGCTGAGAGTGACATGTACAAACCTAAAATACATGAAAATTCTTTTGTCTGCATGCAGTGTGTTTTATTGGCTCTGGACTTGCAGAAACCCCTGTCTGACTATGCTTCACATAACTCAAAGTCTATAAAATGATTCCTGTAATTATAGTAGATGCATTTCCTCTTTATTTCAAAGTGCATTTTGTCTGATGTGATGTGGATATTGTTCCATGGCTCAACAAAATTTTGAAAACACAAGTATATTCTAACTGCTTATCCTAGTCAGGGTCACAGGTCTACCTGAGTATATATATCTAGAGCTGGGCTATCTGAAGTAATACGTAATAGTGATATCAAAGGCATGAATGGACTGGCACTGTTTGAAGGGAGATTTTGGAAAAAATTTGGAAGGTCCGTAAGCCAACGTCCACGTTTCTGGCGAGGAACAGTAGCGCCTCCTAGTGGTCAGATTGGGATCAGGCAAGTAGAGATTTTACTTCCAGGTAATCTGTGGCCGATCACTTTGAGGACTGAAAGAGAAAAGGACAGTTCATCTAACTCAAGCTGGTCAGCTACAGTGCTGACGATATGACAAAATAATGGCCTTTGGGACCCATCATAAAAATTGTGAAACTGTCTACAGTCCCGCTGCCTTCACAGAGGTGTACGTTTACCAAATTTTACCAACTTTGCTGGAGCAATTTTATCCCATTTCAGCATATACACTAACTAAATATACAGAAATTCTTCTGTGAAGCCAGGTCCTGAAGAAATGAGTAGGCATATGGCTGAGAAGGGGCTTCATGCAAAGCAGACTGTGATGTGTGGAAGGTTTGCTCTGGGAAAGCCCTGGAGCACAGGCAGGGAATTAGGCCAACGTGTAGGAACCATCCGCTGGGTCCGTCTCAAGAGAGCAACTTGTACTAGTAAAATAAAATGCTTTTCCGTCTCCATCCCTTTTTAGTTAATAGTTCCAAGCCTTTGCATTATACTCCTGCCAGGCCCGGTCAATCCTATAGGCTACATAGGAGGCCGCCTAGGGCACCACCTTCCGAGGGGGGCCAACTTGCCAGCCAATTTCCCTTTGCTTCACATGGGGGGGCGCCGGCAGTGATACTCACCTAGGGCACCATATTCAACTAGTACCGGCTGGTACTCTGCCTTATACACGTCACATTTTTATGCATTCATGAATCGTTAACACCGGACAGAGCTTGTCTTTGGTGAACCTTATAAATACTCACAGAAATATTTCTCTGCATAAATACTGCAAACTCACAATGAAACGTACCTCCCAGCTGATCCTTTATAATAATTGAACATGCCCTGGCGTTAGCTACGAAGCTGAATTGTGGATAGTTTCGTAAAGCGGTTTAAATGTGCTTGAGGCGTCAGTTTGTTCTTTCTGTGTTTGCCAGAGGGTTCCTCCAAGTATTCTGGTGTGTGTGTGTGTGTGTGTGTGTGTGGGGTGGGGCGGTCCTGTGATGGGCTTACATGTGTGTCCATACATTCCTTGTTCCTTGTACGTCCAGCCCTCCTGTAACCCTGTGTGGGAAATAGTTACATAACACTGATGTGTTTCCTGTATTTCTCATGTAGGAAACATTCAGGCCTGTGAGCTGTTTCATCATTTTTCGTCATTTTAACTGCGGTTCTTAGGCATCTACTGGTAGCGCTGCTTCTCTGTAATGTTATTACATTTACATTTTAATCTTTTAGCTGACATTTTTGTGAGGCAAACAGCACACCGCATACATGCATGTTATAAAGGAGCCGACTAGGCATGAATGCACAGGTACACATATAGTAGTTTCAAAGTAATACAAAGCATTTCAAGCATAGCAAGATCCCATTAAGAATATTCAAGGACCAAAGTGCAATATAGGCGCATTCTGGGGACATAAAGAGACAATTCATGAAGTAGGTGGGTATTTGGGCGTTTCCTGGAGGTATGGAGGGGCCGGGACGCGGTTCCAAAGCTCATTCCACCACCGGGCAACCATGCAAGAGAATTATTAAAATTTACTAGTCTGAGATTTTTTTTTTTAATCATATGATAGAAAACCAATTTAAGTGCCACTGGTGTAAATATTTTCGGTTTTACATAAAACGTAAAAAGTACCACATAAAACACCAGTACATTACCAAAAGTGACTGAAATAAAGGACGTCCACTTGAAAAGTGTACGGCTGCAGGTAGCGTATTTGGACCAGTGGACAGCGACATTCGCAGGACAACAGTGTCTAGTCTAAAGGTTATTTTGCCAAAGAAACCTTTTATAATGTTAATAATCGATAGTAATCGGTTCTCGGTAGGAGCTTACATCGTCAAATTCAAACTGTAAAATCATAGTAGTTTTTCTGAGAATGGACTGCTGTAGTTATATCCTCTGTCCACACGGGGGCAGTATTAAAACGCGTAACAGCTCTGGCTACATGGTCCACCTGTACTAAGCGGGACGTGGTCTAGATAGGGCTGTGTTATAATACAATGCGTGGTAATGTATCCGTCTTGCTTGCTCATCACTTTGGACAAAAACGACTGCTAAATAAATACATGTAATAAATGTTTCGATCCTGAACACCTTGCAGTCAGGCTTCTAATAAATAACACCCTTCAGTTACTTAAGGAGCCAAAAATTGGTTAATAGATTATTTTTACTGATCACAATCTTTAAGAATGACTTTAGATTAAACGAATCTGAAAGGAAATAATCTGACAATATTAACTAAGTGAATGAAACGTATGAACTAAATGTATGAAATCGAGGCGTATAATCCTTAAATATCTACATGTATGACTGGACGGATGTTACTGACTTGTGTTTTAAAAGTCGACATAGGTACAAGGAGATCAGCATTTCTTACGCTTTGGCTGTTGCCTGATTATATAGACATACATTCCTATAGATAGGCTATTTAAACAGCGTTATCTGAAGAGATGTCATAACGTGAATGGACGCTGTGTTCCATTATTTCTGGAAATGTCAGAGGACGACACCGCACATGTTCAGTGACAATTTTAGGGAGGTCACACCTCACATATAATTAATGGTTTGAATAATTAGTCCAATACATAAACATGTGCCCAAGAGTCATATTATGGTCACCTAGATGTTTTCTGATGACCTTCGGTCATCACTCGTAATTTTTAAGGTGGTTAACCATGACAGTTATTGTGAAGGATTAATCGAAAACTTTGGTCTAAGTAGGATTCATAGTTTCGATTTGATATATTCGTTTAAAGCAAACTGAGTTACGCGTATCTTCGTCTTAAAACTAGTGGTCCGCAATAAAATACATATTTTACCTATTCTCCAGTTAACATTTCTCTTAACAGCATGCTAAGGTAGTTTAATGAATCTCTGCTGCTGTGATCCCTGCTTGTTATCATGCTGCATTTCTGCTCTAAAAGTGGCCCTGGGGCTCCTGCTCGCCGCAGTACCGCTTACACGTCTAACTGGGCATTCGCTGGGAGCCCAGCCTAGCTCTACTGCCTATTTGATTCACTGACGACATTTATGTGTGTGAAGTGCCATTTCCCTCACTTATGTGGTGATTTAGACAAAAGTGAGTATGCGAAATATGTAAATGTAGGTCTAATGTAATGTAAAGACTCGATTTTAACTACATAACATTGTGAATGAAATGAACACGAGAACAACACCATGGAGAGTGTCCCTGTCAGTCTCTTTGGCTATCAGGCCACTTGGGGAAGAGGGATAAGTATAGATCAATAAAACTATGACATGATCCATTCATCTTCCAGCGGGTACTGGTACTGGACGAGGCTATCCCGAGAGACCACAGGGCACAAGGCTTGGGTACAACCTGGAAGGGATGCCAGCAAAATCTTGCGTCGTCGTAAAATTGAATAGCGCTGCTAAATGAAACATCCAGGATGAAATTAGGGTTGCCACATTTCATGCAGAAAAATAAAGGAGGCCAACCATAGAGGGGCTTTGCCACCACCACTATGTGCCAAGGGACGCACCAGTGGTAGTGAATCAAAACTTAAAAACCAAATCAAAAATCAAAACCGTATTGTCTAAGAACGGGGGTTTATTGTCAAATACGGGACGATTCGGTATTTTAAGGGACGTTATGCAACCCTAAACGCAACAGATGGACTGCCTCACTTTACAGTATTTGAGAGCTTCCGTGCGCACAAGTACTTTGACTTTGCAGATAATGTATGCTGGTACGGAGTCCGCATGCAAACTGGTGGTGGGTTAAACACATTTTACTTGGGTGAAAGTGGTGCTCTGCCCGCGCATTTGAAGTAATAGCCCGGGTCCCCTGCGACCGGAATTAGCTGTGAAAGTGCGACCTCAAAGTGGCGAGGTGAGAAGGAGGCGGACAGTGAGAAGTTCGCCTAACTGCATGGAGTACCGCCGCTTTTCACCTCCTTTGCAGGAGTGTATGTTCAGCAAACACTCGGAGGCTTTCGAGGGCGCGTCGCCTTCCCATGCGAGCAAGTCGCAGGCCAATGCCACCAAATCCCTGCAGAATATGACAAGTGACCAGTGACCACGGAAAGCACTCTGTATAACTGCTACTCTCCTCCTGACGCGCAAATTACGCGTTTTAATACGTGCACGTTTATTTTGATCAAAACTGCCAAATTTGTAACTAAATTATATAAAAGTTGAATACACAGAATTCTGGTAAATAAAATAAACATTACCAATGTGCGCGATGTACTGAATGCATCAAATTCTAGTTCTCCTGAAAACGCTGAAATCGCTCGTGCAATGAAATAAATTAAATTAGGGCATAAATCATTGGGATTGTGGCTATAGCGTCTATTAAATATTGGAGCTCGCAGACTGGCCAAGAGGTTGCGGTGCGTAAAACAGGGGCACTGGGGGTGCATTTTGGCGGGGTGGTCGATTCGTCATTTGAATGCAAATGTCACGGGTCCCGGGACCCCTCTGACGTCAGGCGGGCCTTGGTATACCTTGTCCAGCACCTTGTCAACAGACCTTAATCATGTGCGACTGAGACGCATTTGGAAGTACGTCGCAGCGCCATCGATCTGCAGAGCCGCACTGGACCTACTCCACAGGCGTTTAGAAGGTGCTCGGGGAGCAGTGGACCTTTGGCTTTTCAGTAGCTATTATGTCCCCATAAAAAGATTTAGCTGCTGCGTTTGTGAATCATGTACGTGGGTTACCTTGTGGATAAAGAGAGCAACATGTACCACCAAGGACCTGTGAGGCGCTCCATTAATCTTCCACCGCAGAACTTTGCGCCCAGCGCTCAGTACTCCGACTTCACGGGGTACCACCATGTACCCAACATGGAGAACCACACGCAGCCCACAGGGGCCTGGGGCTCTCATTACGGCGCGCCGAGGGAGGACTGGGGCGCCTACGGCCTGGGACCCCCTAATAACGTACCGACACCCATGAACACCGCATCACCCGGCCCGGTCCCCTACTGCTCCCCCGACTATAACTCAATGCACCCGGCCGGATCCTCAGTTCTGCAGCAGCCACCGGAGAATATTAATGTTGCGCAACTGTCTCCGGAAAGAGAGAGACGCAGTTCGTATCAGTGGATGAACAAAACTGTCCAATCGTCTTCCACCGGTAAGTAGGAAAAGTCAACTGTCTGTCAACTTTCTCGAAGTGTGAGGCAATTACTTATATTAATTACTTACATGTAGTTGAATAGTGTGCCTATGTGTTACTTAAGAATATAGCCTATATACCATATAGCGCCATCCATCCCATAATACGTACGGTAAACTGGAATTTCACGTATTTTTGTCCCGTGAAACAATGTATAACGAAAATGTATGTTTGTGTATTTTGAAAATACCGTTTAGATGTAATTAAAATGTAAAATTCTGCTGATCAAATAAGCAAATCCAGTTTATTAATAAAATGCATGTTTGTTCAATGAGCATATGCATAAAGTAAAGGTATTTCATTTCAAAATGCTGTGGCCCGAAATATATGTAATAGAATCAGAATCAGAAAAAACTTTATTGATCCCGGAGGAAATTGCTCATGTTACTACTACACAGCCAGACAGAGACACAAGACAAGATCGTAAAGTTTAAAATAGAAAATACGCTTAAATACACTAAAATACGGGTCATGACACGGGGCAGCAGTAGGCCTATAAATAAATTCATACATTAACCTAAAAAACCGGACTAGATGTCCAATGCAATAACGATGCAGACATTACTGTGTTGATGAGAAATTCGTAAGATATTCAATGGCTAGACATTCTATCTGGGCGACAAAGTTCGGCAAATGCAATGAGAGATGATACGTGATTTTTTCGGTATTATAACATGAAAAGCTTGGCGATGTTTATCAGACGGGAGGTTTATAAAGTGCCGGTGCGAGTGTGACATGGGCTGACTTTCTGGACGCCGTGGCAGATCTGCACGGGTAGCTGCGCTGCGCTGCGCACTGGACGCCAGACGCGCTTGTAATGCTAATGTCTCTCGTCCCGTAAACTGAATGTGAGGTCCACTTTCCCTGGGCCACATTGTCTCGGGGTCTCACTGTTATCTGTCCTGTTCTGGCGGCGGCCCCTTTTAACCCGTGCTTTTCGCTTTGATATGCACCAAAGTTTCCTCCTCGGTCTCCATTATTCAAAGGTTATATTGCCCGGAAAGGGCGATGATTTTCACAGCAAATAAAGACCTCGTCCCTTTCCCACTGTCAAAGGTTCTGTGCACTCAAACGAAAAGTCATTACTAAAAAAAAGGCCCACTTAATAACTAAAGGCCCAATAAAATGCGCTGCTTGTGAAATATTATTTATTTGTTGTTTCTGTTATTTCAAGAACGCATATTTCTTGAAATGGAATTTCGCCAGTGGCCTTCAAAATTAACAGCACATTCATACCTAATCTTCCTTGTCAGACCCAAACAAAATTAAATGCGAATATTTTTATTTAGTGCTTTAAATCTAGATTTCATTTTTCTCTGTAAGATGAAAGGACACCGACCTCCTTTCGGGTTTGTAAATCAAACAAGTCGGACCTGATGCGGAGCCGAGAAATCTCCGCGATAGCATCGCCTCGCCGGCCCTTTGTCAGACGCGTGTTGCCGCTTAACACTTCAATGGGCTTCGGCTCATTTTTTCCGCGGCCCTTTGTTCGGCAGTTTGTTCAAAAGTCACATCAAAGGGCATCTGAAGCGCAATTTGCATACGGAGCAACAAAGAAAGAACAGCAGCTCCCAGCCATAGAAATCTGGATTTTAAAGTAAAGATGTAATTTACTAATGGCTTAATGACTTAATTAAATAATTTGGGGTACTATGTCGCCGATCACTTGATGATTTGGCATGCATTACTGTCTTTTATCCCTTTACTGGCGCATTAAGGATGAAATATAACGATACTCGATGTGTGCACACACGTTACTGTACATCTTTTAGGCCTACTACAATCAAGATTGGTTTTTATTTGTCTGTATGTATGTATTTATAAGCCATCAGCTCCATTTGGAAATATAAATAGAATGATTGACGTAGCTTATTTATAAAAGGGTTTATGAAATAATATAAGTTATGGACAGTTATAGAGAATGGATGGATGGGTGGGTGGGTGTATTACATAAATCCTTAATATTCTCATTGTTGCAAAGTCAGGTTGTATTCATTCGCAATTAAAGTTAACAGTTCACAGGCACTTCTGTTTATTTCCAGTACCGGCCCATTAATGGCGTGATCATTGTTTTATAGGTAAAACGAGGACGAAGGAAAAATATAGAGTCGTTTACACGGATCATCAGCGGCTGGAGCTGGAGAAGGAGTTTCATTACAACCGGTACATCACGATCAGGAGGAAGTCGGAGCTGGCCGTCAACCTGGGCCTTTCGGAGCGGCAGGTAGGTCCGGGCGAGGCGCTGCCGCGGAGCAGCCAGCTGCCCGCTATTAGACGCTTATATCCCACTCTGATGTTTCTCCAACAGGTGAAAATATGGTTTCAAAACCGCAGAGCGAAAGAGAGGAAGCTGATCAAAAAGAAAATGGGCCAGTGCGACGGGAGCGGCGGCTCGGTGCACAGCGACCCCGGCTCGGTGAGCCCGCTGGCCGTGGCCGGCCCGCTGAGTCCGTCGGATATCAACGGCTCCCTGTATCCGCCGCCGGGCATGAACGCTTTGCCGCCGCTTGGGAATATACAGCAAGTCACTGTCAGCCAGTAAACTCCTGCTGGGAACTTGGCACCCTTACCTGAGCACTGCGACCCGCTAACGTGGATCTATAAATTATTCCAGGAGCAGAGTCCTTCTAAGCCCGTGCTGTGGATTACACCACCGAGATCTCAGATGGGAAATGCTGGAGGCTCTTCCAAAGATCGTTTTAATAGGATAGTTTTTTAAAAAGAACTCGGAAAACTATGTTTGTATGGGCCAGAACTAAACATTATTGGTTTGTTCTTCTCTGATTTATTAAAATATAAATAGGCCCTGTGATTTTCTGTACGTCGCGAGAATGAGTGTTTACGTGCTTGTAAATAAAGCAGTCAGGTGCATTTTAATTGCACCCAATTCCTACCTCAGTAAATGTGGAAAAAAGCTCTTTACACTGCCGTGAGCTTTCAGAGTATAGACGTTGTGGCCTTTTTCATACGTACGGGTGCAATTTTAAACTTTGGTGTCAAAAAACATACGGGTATGACGTTTAATGGAAACGTTTATAATGTAAATAAAAGGATTTTCCCCCCGAAATTGGCTAAGTTTACTATGTGACTCGTCGATTCACTCCTTTTAGTCAGTAGGATATAACAAAATTTGCATAATGTGATCGCTGCGATAGGCCTATGTTTTTCTGTTTTAGCCAAATATTAATGTCTTAGTCGAATGTTAGTACCGTCTGATATTTAGAAAAAAGGTCCGGGGTCGAAACCAAATAGTTTATCGGAGGATGCAGTTCTTTTTACCTTTACATTCCATGTATTTTACGAAACTTACAAATAACTAACGCTGTTAATATAATTTCATAAGATAAAATTGCCAGGCATTTAACATTTAAGGACTTCCGTGAAAAAAAAAACAATTCAGTTCCATAATTTTCTGTGTAATCGAAAATGTAGAAATGCAATAGGCCTGTTTCAGTGTCGTCCGTCCAGTACTGGACCGCATTGGAAAATATCCCTGCACTTTATATAGCCTTTAAACTTTCACATTTACCCTCTAAAAGTGAGCTAGGCCTACATGCATTGCACTTAACTTTCAACGCTCTATAAAGTAATTTTATGGGCAGTTAAATTACTAGTTAAATTAGCGTTATTCCTCCCTGTTAATTCTACAGTGTTAAGGATACGATTTAAAGCAGCAATTTCAGCGCTCCTCCGTATGTATTCAAGGGAATCTGTTGACCAGTGACCTTAAAATCAGTTATCGTCCGCAATATGAAGCGATATAAACGTGGGCGTGTTATCGTTTCGGGTCATAATCTAAATACTTAGAAGGGCTCCGTAATTGGAAGAGCACTTTAATTACTTTACTGTGCTCTGTTCTGCTTATAAAGTAAGTAGAGTGACATTTTAGATTAATCACAAACAATAATGGGATAATGAATGAAACCACCGAATACTGGAAGACGGGTGGACAAATACTCGGTAATTTATAGCCGTAATGTTACATTCTGAGCCTGTGGTCCTTCAGCCGAACGGGGCTCGGGGCTTTCCGGGGTTTGCCGGGGCTTTCCGGGGCTTTCCGGCCACATTAGCTCGCCGGAGTGTCTGCCCCGGAACCGTTCGCAGCGGATACGATAGGGTACGATAGCTAGCGAACTAATTTTAGACTTTCACTCCTGGGATTGGTAGGCCTGTAGTATGTTATGTCAAAGTCAGTTCATAATAAGGATTACAATATTAACGCTGTTAAAAGCGCTCTCCAGGCAGGCACACGTTCATGATATTTAATGCAAAACATCTTAAATGTTAATATAAAGTAACGCTCTCTGTCATTTTCATGTACTTCTTGAATAACACAATTATCATTACCGTTTGTATTATCAAGGACAACAACAGTAATAATGTAAGTAAAATATCACAGGTTATTTTTGATGCAGGTGTGACTCTTTTATCCACAGTGACTTTAGGTGGCTCTTTACACCTGGAGGAAGGACTCTTAATCCCTGTCATAGGGTATTAATCTTATTCTAATTAGGGTTAACCAGCTAACAGCTGCCCTACTGTGGGTGGATGGATGGAAACAGGCTGGTTCCAGCTGAATGTTTAGCAGTGCTTTTGGGTGAGCACCTAGCTGGGATCTCCACCAACCTGCTGACTTACAGGGCATAATGACGCACGTCACCTTTAACGGTCACTTCATTCAGGGTGTCACTGACCGCTTATGGAACTTAACAAGTTATAGTCAGACTCCTAGTCACACACAGCACCATATCTCCGGAGAGAGGAGGCAGAAGGCCTGATGCTTGGGCACCTCATGGTCATAATTCAATCAGCAGGTCAGTCGCGCTTAATTGGCTTGATAAATGAAGGTTGGCAGGAATAAATCCTGATCGGCCAGACGATGAGTCTGAAAACGTGTAGGGGCAGGTGAGGATGGGGGCATGGTGGATGGATGGATAGATAGACTTTGTTTTTCCAGAAGGAAACTGTAGGTTGACAATAACACAACACACTCATTTAGACAGTAAAAAAGGCTTTTAGACATTAATACACAGTAACAATAAATAATAAAAAGATTAAAAACAGTTTAAAGAATGCCAGAGATTGCGTTGCATGGAATTCTGTAGTATCGGCTCAGAAATGAGTAGTATTGCAGTCGGCTGTACAGTAAATGAATTAATTTTATGTGAATGTTTGATGAAAAGTGTCTAAGCGGTTTAGATCCATTCACAGTTGTCGGCCGCGTCCTGCCATCGGGTGACTCATTGTAAAGTCTAATGACCTTGTACAGTGCTCCTTGGAGCAGTGTAACAGTTACTCTGCAGCTGAGGATGCTCCTTTGATTAGCCAAAATCACAGGCAGAGGGTGGGAGTCGCCATCCAGCACGATCCTGAGGGCTCCCCCTGGTCCTGTATGTCTGGATGAAAGAGGCCATCTTCACAATCACAGCCCCCCCAGTGCTGGGTGGGTCCATCTCCAGGTGACGTGGGTTCGGGGCGGTAGCGAGAGGGGGCTGCGCTGGGCTGTGGGAGGGGGCAGACAGGACTAGCCAGGGGAAGTGCGGGGTAATAAAATGTACCTCCAGTATTGTGACCCGAGGTGACAGGTGATGGACGAGGTCGCGATCATGATGATTGAGGGTCCTGGCTCTGGCCTTTTTGGGCTTTCTGCTGTGGGTCTTTGGCTGTTTGCAAAGGGGCCTCCGTATCCTGTCATAAAAGATTACGACCCCCTGCTTTTACGGCGCTTGGCCACGGAGGAATGGCTGCCCATTCATGCCGCCTGCAGCTTATCTGCCCCCTTTTTGTCCTCCGCTGGCCTGAGAGGTTAACAAATTACAAGCGACAATTTCTCCGCATCTCTGGAACACATCTGCCCAAATCTACCTGTTTATTTAAGCACCTTTCATCTGTTTCAGGATCTCCGGGATCAGATCTCAGAGCTGCGCACTGCTGAGGAGATTGCTGGCTTCTCGCTCTTGATTGTGTGCTTTTTTTGGCCTGACAGCCACAGACGGCATGTTACGCCATGCTTCTCTAGCTGTGTAGCTCTAGCTTTTACAGGTCAGCAAATCGCAGGCCAGAGCAGGCAGCCTGCAACTCCTGCTCACGGTGTATTAAGCGGAACACAAATGGTGCCCTGACTATGGAGAGCGGCCCCTGAGCGGGGGCCTTCCAGTCAGGTTGACATGGCTTTTGCTGGCTGTCTATGCTGCCATTGGGTGTCTGTGCTGCTGCTGGGTGTCTGTGCTGTTGCTGAGCGTCTGTCCTGCTGCTGGGTGTCTGTGCTGTTGCTGAGCGTCTGTCCTGCTGCTGGGTGTCTGTGCTGTTGCTGAGCGTCTGTCC
>JAODKN010000002.1:25514939-25533334 GCA_026774425.1 Petrocephalus zakoni
GTGTATGTGACAAGGACAGGGGTCTTTGGGGGTGTATGTGACAGGAACAGGGGTCTTTGGGGTGTATGTGACAAGGACAGGGGTCTTTGGGGGTGTATGTGCTGGGACAGGGGTCTTTAGGGGTGTATGTGACAGTGACAGGGGTCTTTGGAGGTGTATGTGACAAGGACAGGGGTCTTTGGGGGTGTATGTGACAGGAACAGGGGTCTTTGGGGTGTATGTGACAGTGACAGGGGTCTTTGGAGGTGTACGTGACAGCAGAACAATGTAATAGGACAGGGATGCAGGACAATCCAAGAGGAAAGGGAGGCTGGAATGTGAAAGAGTGGACTGGGAAGGCCTGGGGACCCCACTGCAGGTGACAGATGCCTAGCTGCACCCTGTCCTAAACCAGCACGTTGTAAGACAGTAATTACACCATTTGCAAATAAAAATGCACTAAAAACACTGAAAGCAGAAAGCAGTAGAGGTGGCCTGCCACACATTAGGAGCCCGGACCCTAGCGGGCTTGTTCACTACTTAATCCTCCATTTTGATTCACTCGCTTTCCTGGCTGTTTAATTCGTAGGAGTGCTTCACAACACAAAGTGCTGTTGTTCCTGACGGTGGGGGTGAACGGAAGAGTTAAAAAGACACTTCCTGTTCCCCCACATCTCTGCTCAACAGCCCTGAGTAACCAGCCGATTCAGCCGTCCAATGAAGTGCCTGGGTATAGTGTGTGGGGCACCACGCACCACGCACACGCACCACGCACACGCAGCCTCGCGTGTCCCCACAGCGCTACGAGCAGGTGGAGTACAGGTCAGCCTAGTAAAATGCCATCAGCTCATAAATCTGCCCCCTCCACCCACCCCTCACAGCCAGACATCCAGGCATCTGTTACAGGCCTCACCCCCACCTCCAGGCAAGGTCTGCCCCCACCACACACATACACAAGTCTACACAGCTGCATTGTAACATTAAGGTGTCAGAGTCCCATCCCCTGGATTTGGGGGGTAACGTGACAGAAATATAGCCTCTTTTTTCCTGTTTTCATTTGTTCTGGGGGGTGTTTGTTTGTTTGTTTTCTCTTGATTTATTTCTCCTTTGGTCTCCCCTGACTGGGTTTGTGTGCTTTCCCCTTGTTCTGGCCAATAGAGTGGTCACATGACATCAATAGAGTGGTCACATGACATAAATAGAGTGGTCACATGGCAACAGGAGACTGCGCTTCTGTTTTGGCAAAGAAAACAGACGTAATCTGATGACAGAATGAGAGAGGCCATCTTGCAAGGAGTTGGATTTTGCAAAGGTCTGCTGATCTCCCATACAGCTTATCCAGCGGGGGCCACAGTGGGCCTGCAGGTCATCGCAGGAAGCCCTTGGGGGGGATGCCAGTCCATCACACAAGCTGGATTAATGAGGAATCCGCACAACTCTGGGACAACCTACGACGAGGCTGGGGTGTGATGACAATGACCCACCACAACCTCTTCCTGGTGCATGCATGTGTGTAAGTGTGTGTGTGTGTGTGGGGGGGGGGCAGGTTTTTATTTATCACATTGTGGGGACCAAATGTCTCTACAATGACATTTTTCAGGTCCCCCCAATACACACCTCAAATTTAAACAAATCAACAAACGCTACCAAAAAACTAAAAATGTCAAAAGTCTTGTACTTTGATTGGTCACTTACGGTTAAGGTTAAGGCTGAATATGGGTTAAGGTTTTCACTATTAGGGTTAGAGGATTGCCCATAGAAATGAAAGGAGTGTCCCCACAAAGATATGGACCCCTGATCTGTGTGTGTATCTGTGTTGGTACTGTCGGGCCCCATTGGGAGCCCATCCCAGCCCCGGCCTGCTTGTTCATACCCGCCACGTCACCCTGCTTGTCCGCCCGGCAGGACCCTCTGTGAGACTGCTCTCTGGCCTACAGATCAAAGCCTCAGTGATCCTTGTCAGATAATGACCCCCCCCCCAGCGTCGCTCTTCCTCTGCTTATCAGCTTAACGAGGCCGCTCTTTGATGGGGGTCGCCCGGCTGCGGGCAGCAGGATCGCCCCTTCCAGCGTGTCCTGCTCTCCCAGCATTCCCCCGCACATGCGTCTTCTGCCAGTCTCCTCGCCAGGCGGGGGATGGACCCGGCACAGGTCACTCAGGTCTGTGCCTCTTCTGCGTGGACTAGAGCTCTGCTCACTAATACTGTTAACAGTACTACTACTAAGTGCTGTTATGTCCTCTAATCATTACAGAGATTATTTACTAACAAACCAAACTCAAATATCTAAAACAAAAGCAATTCACATGACTCAAAACTACAATTATTTAATATACTATATACTATCCTTGCCTTGTGTCCATAGCTTCCAGGATAGACTCCGCAGCCCAGCATCCCCGCAAAGGACAAGCAGATATATGGATGGATGGATGTATGGTGTATGGATGGATGGATGAAGTTATCAGGCTATTAAACAGATGTGGTTTCCGTATTCATACTGAATAATTCATGGCAATAATAAATGTAACACACTTTAAAATTGCACTGATATGTATTTAACTCGATTACTGACATGCCTGGCTTTATATTCATATTACAGATATTTCGTGACGAAAAATCCTTCCTTTTAACAGTCATTTATACTGTTTGGCTGTAACTCATTGAGATGAAGCTTTTCCAGGGTAGCTGCGTGCACAGATGAATTCCGGTGCAAAGTCGTGACCTTGTCTTGACCCAGATGGAGGAAGTGGCTTCGCATCCCAGCACAGAACAAGGCAGAGACCCTGCTAGTGGTCTGTCCTCATGCAGCCTGCAGACCTCACGGCTCCACACATTGCCCTCCGGCCTGTCCACATGCGGCCTGCGGCACTTCGCCCCTGCCTTCAGGGTAATTATGTCACACTTACAATGTCACACTCTCACACAGCCCGGACTGCTCTGCCACTGAATGTGTCTCTCGAGGTTCAGAGGCAGTAAGGCCCCACACCTCCCAGCCACACCGAGCCATGCCCCTGCTTCCCCACCGCACCGAGTTCCCTGCGTTTGGTACCTACTCTCCCCCATACTTTTTGGCGCGGTTATTTTGGTACTTTCGCTTTTCCATTGACTTGCGGTCAAGTACCAGTACTAAGTTCCTATACCGAAAGTGCCAAAGCAGCCGGGCTACTTCTTTGGTACTTCGGTACTTTTGGGTGGAACCTGAAACGCTTTTCTTGTTGATTGGTTATGCAAATAACCTGATTCTGAAACACAATACAGCCGCTGTCTTGAAAATAATAAAAATAAACAATAAAAGTAAAATAATAAATAATTGCTATCTAGTCGGAAGAACAATTACACCAACATCTGGATGGCATAACAAGACATTTAAAAAGTATTTCATTTAATACACTAGGGCAGTGCAGTAGTGGGGAATTTCCAGACATAGCGATGTGATTTTGTTGTAATAAATATTGGGGTATTTATAAAGCAAAAATGAGTTATTTCTCACAAACCCGTCTAGGAGTGATTTAAACAGCAAGGATGAGAATGATTATGATTGTT
This sequence comes from Petrocephalus zakoni, assembly GCA_026774425.1. NCBI lineage: Eukaryota > Metazoa > Chordata > Actinopteri > Osteoglossiformes > Mormyridae > Petrocephalus > Petrocephalus zakoni. The sequence goes on from JAODKN010000002.1 coordinate 25,518,460, forward strand.
TCAGAGAACGCATGCAGCGCTCATGCAAAAGCAGCGGAGGTTAACTTTAAACTGATTTTAAAAACATATAATGGATAATTTATAAAGGAATAATCGTTAAAATTTTTCTCTGTGCCAGAGTAAGAATGTTTTAGCTAAACTGTAACCCCCTTCGCTCCATAATGTCGCTACAGAACTGAAAGTAAGAAGAAGTCTGACCTGACTAGCGATGTAAGAGCTGCATGTGCATGACATGCGATGTTAGAGCTAATATCCAGCGTCGTCCAGCTGCATACTACAGCCATTTTTTGAATTCAGTTCGAAATACCCCACCTCACGTCGTGCTCTTATTCCGCGCCGGTACCAGTTTTTACACCAGAAGAAAACCATCACCTCGAAGTGCCATACCTTTGGTGCTTTCTATACGGTACCTGGTGCGGTGAAAAAGCGCCCTTTGGGGCTATGAGGCTCCACTGCGACCCACTGGTGAGGCATCCGCCCTCTGGCCAGATAAGGCCTGTGTCAGCCACCCCCTCCTTACCAGGCCTGGGCTCAGTTTGAGGTGTGAGGCTTGAATATCAAACAAGCCCAAGGCTTTTGAAGCGACTCGAGACAGTGACGGTGCCTGGGCCAGCGCTGAGACTGCCCTTCAAAGGATACAGTAGCTGTCAGGTTTCTAGGGCGGTCCTCCACATGCATTTGCTCTGGGCAGGATATTGATTCACTGGTTGCAGCTGCCGGAAGCCTGTCACACACCCCCAAACCTACAGGCCTCCAGTTAATCGGAAACTTTAAATGCTGTAGCAGTTCAGTACACGGCCTTGTCATACTAACGGCTCTGCTGATAGACCTGATTCTACCAACTTCAAATGCAATGCTCCAGCCGTATTCACGGGGTTTAAATATAAACATGTACGGATGACCCCCCCCACTCCAACCGAGCCCGGCTCCGCCTCCTCATGTCCAAATTGTACCGTGCCAAGCAACAAGTCCCAAAATTTAGTGAAAGATTCCAAAGTGAACAGCGTAATAAAAGGGCAGTCTTACACATCTTTTTTCATCACCGTTAATTTTAATATTCATTAGTCACTCCAATTTCCAGAGTGAATGAGATATTCCTACATGCCACCATGATTCCTGGTTGTCGTTTTTTGGACTTATTCCATGCTGCTGTCAGGACTTCACTTACTAGCCTGACTCTGCTAGAAGTACAGCACGTGTAGGAAGCCGTCCATAGATAAATTGGTATGTTAGTGCATTTTCACGGGGACATTATGCATGCATAAGCAACTATTATAGAGCAGACTACTTGCGGTGATGGGCCGTTTTGATGCATTAAGTTTCCTTTACAGATTGCGCAAAAAAAATCTAGTACTGTTTAATCACGTGACATGTACAAGACCCTTATCATAAATGTATGAGTTTATGTTGCATTGCTCTAAAGTGGTAAGATGTGCAGAGCACATCTGTATAAGCACCAGCTCAGCAGATGGATGCACGTGTAAGCCAGCATGTTCACACCCCAGGGCCTCTGTATTCCCATCACCCCACTGCCCCTTTTCTCTATGGTGTCTTTAACAAGATAATGAGGTGATATCTCTATTGCCCCTCTCCCATTCCCTCTAAATACACCCACTATAACAGCATAGCAGCAGGCTGGCAGTGAAACATTGCAGGTCGCCCTCTAGTGGTTGATCAGGTTCACGGCCCATGACAAAGTGTCCTTCGGGTAAAATGCCACCCCATTGTTTCACATTAGGGACCACATGCACACGACAAGGAGATCAAAGGAAACTTTCAAAGGAGGCAGGAGCCTTTTACGGCCCCCGGGAGCAGAGACACCTCCCATTCCCACTGCGACATCCTTCCACCGGGGTGACGCGGTGGACATTCCCTGATAGCGAAGGCCCTCCTACAATCAGCAGCTCTCTGTTTGTCTTTATCTTTTCCCATCTTAGTGCGCTTTAGAGGCAGCGTGGCACAGCGGAGCCCTACCCTCCAGGCCCAGCTGACAACAAGCCCCACCGCGTACCGTAAGCACTGCCGCAAGGGCCCTCAGGGTCCCTCTCAGCTTCCAGATGTTCTGGGAGATTTGCTGTCCAACCTGCATTGCTTCGGCAAAAGGCAGCATGGAGGGTCCTGCCTCCCAACCCCCAGCCTGAATCTGGCCCTTGGGAGCCCCTTTTGAAAAGGCTGTCATTTCCCCTCGCAGGCTCTGTTATTCCAGTAGCCTTTGTGAGCAAAGCCAAGTGGCCCAACCTTACACAGGAGGTGGACTCTTCACAGGGAACTGAGGTCGTCAGCCCAGTAGGGGGCGGGGGCCGCCAGGGAGCCCCCTGCCAGGGAGACACAGGCAGAAAACAAACACTGTCCTAGACAGGAAAGGAGCTACAAGACCCTGCTGTGAGAGAGAAAGAGAGAGAGAGAGAAGCAGAGAGACCGATGCGTAGGAAACAGCATTCAGTCTCTTACATTATGTATGTCACTATTCCTGGAAATATATATTACAGCCTAACACACAAGCATAGCTGGGGTGCCGTCATCTAGACCCTCAAACAGTCCACGTTTCTGCTCCCCCCATATGGACCACGGCTTTGCTTCCTCCCATAAAACGTGACAGTTTTAATACCTGGGGCTGAGAGGGAGCAAAAACATGGATGGTTCCCCAAGGACGTGACTGGGAAACACTGATCTAAGCACTAAGCATTTTCCTTTGAGTGCAAACAGATAGAAGGACATTCTTACTTTAGGTACTGTATGGTATATTTAAGGCACATTGGAATTGTTGGCTTTTGCATATCCCATCATGCTAGTCATGAGAGAAATGGTTTTTGGGTCAGAGTGTGTCAGTTAGCGTGTGGCACCCCCAGAGAAGACACGGTTACAGGCCTTGCTCAAGGGCCCATCAGTGATGAGAAGTGGATAGCTCAGGTCCAGAAAGTAAAAATGCAGACCGAGGTTTTGTTTCGGCCAACCAGTCGAGTACTCTGTCACTGTGACTCTTTATACTCAGCTGGTCAGCTTGTTGAAACAAAATCTTGTTCTGGGTTTTCTACTTTCTGGACCTGAACTATCCAGTTATGACAGTTATACTATATTTATATATCTAAATAAAGTTCTGTGTGATATGATTACTAAGGAACACGAACGTGCTGCCTTTTCAAAGAAATGTTATTATGAAGCATTTCTAGTTCTTGAAAGGCACCGTCACGTGGTTTCCTGCAGGCTGTCAACATTCTTGTGATAGTTACATTAATTGGTCTGGAGCGCCCCCTTCTGTTGAAGCCATTATTATATTTTGCTAAAAATAAACCATAAACTACGGATTAACGTGAATCTAGTTCAGGCGCAGACAGTATCAGAAAGTGTTGTGGACAGTGTTTGATGCATGTTACTCTTTATCCTTTTAACTAAAACAATTCAACAGAGGTGTTAGGATGACGACACAAGCTTGGCTCTGAAACGGGGTTTAATCAGGACTGAAGTCAAAGAACAAGTACAAGTTTATGGGATGAAATGCGAGATGTAGAGCATTCATCCCATTTTGAGTCTTTTTCTGGCAAATCGAGTGGAGATACGGGTGTGTCCATGTTAAAATGTGTTCAGAATGCTTATCTGTATACACTACGTGACGTTCAGTAAGTAATCCATGGTTGTTCTCAATATCGGCATCCTAACCTCCAACAAACAAATACATTGGTTGATTAATCTATTAATTATAGCGCGACCCTTGTCTTTTACCGCGCGTCACCGAGGCCAAATCGCTGCATATACCTAACCAAGACTGTGTGCTTCAGATACACAGATATCATATGGGTCAGTTATTTACTGTGCCCTAAACATTGTCAGTCTTATTTTAAATGATGAAACCTTTAAAATTATTGGCTATTTTCAAATCTTTTATATGTTGCATCCTTTCATCCTTGCATGTGGGCCATCGCAAATTCGTCTCCTGCATTGTGAAACTCCTTCCGGCGTCACTAGTTCTGTAATTCATAAAATCCAATTCTGTGTGATTCATATGTAATAATTAGACCACAAACATTAACTGAACTAAAGCTTTGGTGTTTTATGACCGTTTACTGTGCATTCGCTAGTTTATCAGCTTTGACTAATTCATGGGTTTCCAGTGAACTGCAATCACACTATCTACCTAAGCGGTGCAGTCAAGGGTATAACTTTCGGTTGAGCATGGGGGGATGAGGTCTCCACCCATTTAGGGGAGTCCAGGGGGTTGCACTGGATGGAGCTTTGCTTGCTCGGCGCTCGCTCGCGGGCTGAGCCGGGTGACTGAGCAGAGATGAGATGCCATCACACGTCGCCAAAGCACCTCCCCACCAGGCGGGCCTGACTGGCTGTCAGCCTGGGAGGTTTGGCTTGCACTCAGGGCAGGGTTTCTGCGCAGACTCAGTAATCCAGTGGACTAGGAATGGCCAGCGCGGTGTGATCACCGTGGCTGGGATCCCCACGACCCGGTACCCTCCGGGAAGCGATGGCCACTATGAGGCGGGATGATCGCCTGACGGGCGTTCAGGGCTTCATGTGCGTCGGGTTCGCGGGGATCTTCAGCAAGACGGCCACAGCCCCCCTGGAGGTCGTCAAGATCTTAAGCCAGGTGGGGAGCCTTCACTGCAGAGCGGGCTTCGTACACAGCTTTGCCCGGGTGTCCCGCAGCGAAGGGCTCCGCGCCCTGTGGAAGGGGAACCTGGTGTCCTGCCTGCGCCTGTTCCCGTACAGCGCCGTGCACCTGGCCGCCTACAGGAAGTAAGCGCTCCGCTGCCCTGCCGTCTCTCCTCTCTACCTCCTCCGCCCCGCTGCATTGTCACTGGCATTAATTCACCGGCATGGAAGTTACCGCGCGTGTAAGCAGGTCTCCCGTCCGGCGGAGGGCCGTCGCGCCCCCGGCTCGCCGTGTCATGCTTACGCCGGAAAGTACCGCGCACTGTCACTGAGCTTCATTGTTCCCTGGCTGTATACATTAGTGTGTAAAAAAATACCGCGCCGTGGGGTGTAATGCTGCGGAAATGTCAGGGAATTCCTCCGTTTCGTTATCAAAGAGGCTTTGTTGTTGTTTTCAAAATGCACTTCCGCCAAACGTCACGCTCGTTCACAGCCCGTCACGCGGCCGTCCGCGCACACGCCTCCCCGTCGCATCCAATAAGGGAACGCCAGGCCTCGGCAGATGCTGACGTCATCACGGCAGAGCGAGCCTGCGGGAGCGCGCTCTCTCGCCGCCGCTGATACGCATCGCGTTTCTCGCAGCGCAGCATCCGCTGCGTTTCCGGTCCTCCTTCCAGCTGGTATCAGTGTTTTTATCGTTATGCATAAACCACTTGGTATCTCAGTAAGAGCGGCCCGATGGCCTGGAAGGGGGGTGATCTTACGATTCTGCGATGTTTCTCAAACTGAGGAAGCTTGTGTCTGTAACAACATCTAATTTCTGCAAATTAAACACTGCAGCAGGCAGACCCAGAGATGGTGACACATCTGTATCTGATAATAGCCAAGACAGGCATCTGAAAATTACTCATAGGGCTATTTGGTCGTGCTTTCCTTTTGCTTAAAATGAATACCCAATAAATACTGCTTCCTTAAAGGTTTTGCTTTGATGAACTGCCACAGTTCAGCTGGCTTGCCTGTAATACCCAGAATGCTCTGCTCCCGCTCGACAGGTTGGTAAACCTGCACATGGACGAGCTGGGAACCATCGCGCAGTGGAGGGCGATGTGCGCCGGGAGCCTGGCGGGCATGGTGGCTGCGCTGCTCTCGTACCCGCTGGAGGTGGCGGAGACGCGGCTGGTGGTGCAGAACCTGCGGGAGCCGACGTACAGAGGCGCGCTTCATGTGCTGTCCAGCGTGTACCGCGATGAGGGCCTATGCGCCCTGTACCGCGGCTTCTCCCTCACGGTCATAGGTACGGCCTGTGCCAGGGGCTACGCGGCATGTGCACAAGCAGGGCCCACAACATGTTTGCTGAGAAAACCAAATTAAAAAGGCATCAGTTGCTGCTCACACATGTCCCTTAACCAATAGCTCCAGGTACTGCAGGTGCTCTGATCCCCACTTGCAGGGATCTTTGGACAAAAGCATCTGCTAAATAAACAGTTAAATGTGAGGACATAGGATGGCCAGAATGTGGACTGGCCACGTGTGTGAGATGTGTGCTCACATCCTCCTCCTATAGGCCTTATTTGCTGGGTAGCAGCTACACAGCACATCGGTGTGATGTTTATCGTGTAGATTCTGCCACAGTGTCCATGTGACATGGGGCACTCTGTGATCCCTCACAGGGGCAGTGCCCTTCTCCCTGGGCTGCTATGCAGTCTACGTCAACCTGGACTGGCTGTGGCAAGAGCCCAGCTTTCGCTTCACGCCCCTGCAGAACTTCACCAACGGCTGCCTTGCGGCGGGTCTGGCTCAGACCCTGTCCTTCCCATTCGAGACTGTCAAGAGGAAAATGCAGGTGAGCACTAAGCTGGCCAGCAAAGACGTATTAATGACACAAAAGGTGCATAATCGCTTAAAAATATCTGCCTATGGCTTTTACTGTTCTTTTTTATTACCTCTTCTTACGTTAAATAATATTATAGTTGTAATATTATAATTATAAAAAATATTTTAAGGTATTAAATATATGGTCTTCAATGACGAGCTGTTGTATTACCCGGTATGCCCATTAGGTGGCATCATAGATACACGATCCAATTCATAATGCTAAGTTCAATGTACTTGTCTTAAGACTACACCCGAAATACTGACGAAGTGTGTTCTTGCCGCTGTGCTCATGTTGTTTAACATTATATCCCACTAAATTCAAGAAATGTATGTTTATTGGGCCCTGGCATACGTCATCTCTGATGGTACCACCAAATTTCTCTTTTCACATGACCTTGGGTTTAACTATGACAAATAGACCGCAATCTACTTTACTGTGTAGTTAGTAGCACTTACAGATGATAAAAGTTGAACATTTTAACTGAAATTTGGTACCTATATGTTCTTTTAAAGGGAAACAGTTTAGTGCAACTAGTGGGCAGAACAGTGGTTAAGGACATTGACTCGTGGCCAAAAGGTAGCCTGTTCAGTTCCCAGAATGCATTTCACCTTTGTTCAGAATGGTGTAGCCTGTCTCACCTGAATCAGTTAAGTAAAATGATGTCCCTCTCAAATGATAAGACGTAGAATTTAAACCTTTTTCTATGAAAGAATTAGGGTTAGGGTTTTAGGTGATGAGCTCAGCTCAGCTTCCCCATGGACCTCAGCCTTGATTATGTGGGTTAGACAAAAAGAGGAAACGATGTCCCGTGACTGCCGTTTGCAGAAAGCCAGAGAATGGAGCCTAGTAGTTGGGAGGAACAGGTTTCGGTCATTTCTGCTGTGCTGAGAGGCATGTGTGAGGGATGGGGAGGACGGCGGGGGCTGCTCACCATAACTGTAATATAACTGCAGAGTTCCACAGAAGGCACAGCTGGCCCCCCGTGACACCCTCTCCTCATGGCCCTCTCTTCTCACTCATGCAGCTCCTTGCATCACAGTAAAGCTTCAGGTTACTAAAGATGCTGTTTCTCAGAGGTGCTTAACCTAAAGACCTTGTGAGTCACCTTCTCCATCATGTACACAAAGTACAAGGAACTTGTATAAGTCGCTCGGGCTAAGTGCACCTGCCAAATACCACACCATGCCATATCATACGAACTTTATTTACAGAGCACATTTTGAACAACCAGGTTGACCAAAGTGCTTTACATATTGACTATAAAATACTAATAAAAGTACAAAACTATTGAATAAAACACTCCCTGTAAATAAAGATAAAAGAGAATAACAAATGCTGTAAATGTGAATGGGATTTCTTTTGGTGGTGGCTTGAGTATGCAGTTTAAACATATTGCCAAGACAAGGAAATGCACAGATATACAGAACAATAAGTGGAAGAGAGAAAGAATAAGAAATCAGACTATTAATAAATAATAAGCAGCTTTGCAGCTGACAGCTCTGCCATGTCTTCTCTCTTTAGGCCCTTTGTAAGTTTCTCCTCTGGTTCTCTGAGCTTCCCTCACCTGGCTTCCTCCCGACAGGCTCGGAGCGCCCTGTCGCCGCAGTGTGGTGCCGCTGACATCCATTTCAGTGGCATGCTGGACTGCTTCCGACAGACAGTGCGAGCCAATGGCTTCCTGTCGCTGTGGAATGGGCTCGCGGCCAACACGGCCAAGGTACGACTCGAGTATTCCGTGTGTCCGATGTGTTTTTTGGTATATTGCTTTCATTTTTATTGTTGAGTGTTTAGCTCCTTCTTAAAACAAAATCTTGCCTAAATTTGTTGGCCAAGACTAATTAATTAAAGGTGACTTTCCCCTTTAATTTTTATGCACTTCAACCAGCCATAGAGAAACTTTTAGGGCAGAGTTTCTCAACCCAGTCCTTGGGGACCCCCAAGATAGTCCATATTTTTGCTCCCCCCCAGCACACCTGAACGAAACAAACAAGCATTCAGGAATCCTGTTAGCTGGTACTGGTGTCTTGAGAGGAAGCAAAATTCTGTCTGGGAGTCCCCAAGGACTCGGCTGTGAAACACAGTTCTACGGAGCTTGTCTTGCTAGGCTCTCTGGCATCCTCAGTTGTCAGCCAGAGGAGTGTTAATTCCCCGGCCACACCTATTAGGCTTCTGCATGTCGAGACCCAGCGGGGCTCGCCGAGCTATGCAGTCTGCCCTGGCGTTTCTGCTGGGGTATACGTATGGCAACATCCTCAGCTGATTAAAGGCAGGTCAAATCAGAAAGAAAACATTTGCTGAGATCTCATTTGTTTGGCTTCACAAGAGCTTGAAAAGAAGATGTTGATGATTGACTATATAGAACTTAGTGGGGTTTCATGATCACCTAGAAGGAGGGTGACCACCTAATCCATGTCAGGGGGACGGTTTGAGCTACGTCAGGGTTCGTAAACTGTCATTTCAACTATTTCAATTAAAAGAACCACAGTTTCACTTAGGCACTGAGTGTGTCACTAATGTTAATGTGAAACAGCTGGATGAGTATTTCAATCAAGGACACGGACCAGTGAGAGCACACAACAAACCAAACAATTAGCCGTGCTCGGGAGCCTTTCAGTTTTAAAGTAGTTTGCAAAAGCTGAAGTAACTCATAGCATCCCTCGTGACATGGATTAGGTGGTCACCTTACCAGCCTGGAAGCAACCTCTCTATGATGATAATCTCGATGCCTGAAAATTCAAATATTCAGTTAGTCTAATGACAAGCCCTAATAAATAGTTGTTTTGCTGCTGGAAGTTTTATTTTAGTTTGGGAAAAGAATGTCCTGAGGTCTGAAAATACGTAACCTTGGCAAAGCCGATCTCAGTGGGGGGGGGGGCTTGATTAAATCATCATGAAGTCTCTTCACAGTATAATCAAAACATGAGTGATTCTCAGAGCCTGTCAATAGCTGAAATTTTGACCCTTCATTACTGAACGTATCAGGTAATTTACCTGTCAGCCTTGTTCTACCTTCACCCATGTGAGCCCCCAGCTCTGAATGCCCAAGGTCTCTTCTCACTGATGGGGTTCAAAAATGGGTGCGAAGGAGACTGAGTCCCTGTTCTGTGTCTTCCCAGATCGTCCCTTATTTCGGATTGCTCTTCACATGTTTCGAGGCCTGCAAACAGGTTTGTCTGTATCACAATGGCTACATCGTATCGCCTCTGAGCTTCCAGCCGGCGCCAGGCGTGGACCAGAGCCTGGGTCCCAACGAGCTCCAAGAAGTTCAGAGGTACCTGAGCAACAGGGGTTTCTCTTCACAGCAGAACAACCTGGACGACCGGTGGTGAGGGATTTCAACACCGCAAGTGGCATAAACAGTCGGTCTCCTTTCGTCCACGATGGGCACCATTTAAATTAAACACATCTTCTAAACATCTGCACCAATGAACCAGCTTGGACAATGAGGGATTCCAGTGAACTGATAAATGCAGCATCAGACCAAATCAGTATAGCGCTTCCACACATGGTGCCTTAACTGTCGCGTGTTTGCCTGCAGTTCATGCAAGGTCTGCTGATCCTCCTGAAGACGCCGGTCTGATGCCATTCGTCTGCCGGAAGCCACTGGCATCCAAATTTAATGCAAAACTCCCTACTGTGTCATATTTGTGCTACACATTAACTTCTGTGTGTGTATATATGTATCATGATCAAAGTACATTTTATTCAGGAAGTGCCACATGTGTAAATCATATGCATACAATGGTTACTAATGCGTTATTTCATACTTTATGGTGGTTTCTAATTTATAATTTGCGCAATGTTAATCATGACTATGTTTAATATAAATCCAAATATTTTCAATATTAAACACTCCTTTTGACTAGTGATGTTCTGTGCTGTCCATGGAGCATGCTGAACTGTAAAGGTATTTTTTATCAGACCCATAAATGGAGAAATGGTAAAAATTGTATCAAGTAATTCGGTATTGATACTGGGTCATTTTGAAGCTGCAGTGCGTCGCTTTGATTGCTCTTTCAAACTGGAATCCTGGTGACTTCCGATTTTATATAACAACGCCGATGAGGGAAATACAGCCTTCGGGCTTAAGGAAGGGACATAACCCATTTTCAAAGCACATTTCATTTTTTTTTTTGCAATAAAGAGAAATGAAAATCAGTTTACCAACGCATGTATTTTCCATTCGACGGATCTTTCGCACAAAAACTATATTTAAATTGGGTGATCCAGCTTTACGTTAAGCATTTAAATATTAATAATGGGTAAATTGTATAATATCGACGTAATTGCAAGGTATAGAATGCAGACTGTCTGGACACCCAGCCTCCGGACCAATGCGATCCCTTCGTTGCTTGGAGGCGCATTTCTAACCCTTTGTGTACAGAAAAAAAATTAAAATCTTTGTCCGGAACTAAGTTGACCCACAGCCATGTTCTTCCTTGTTCCATGTTCTTCAATCAGTATGTAGCTGAATACAATTTCGACAAGGCTTTGTTTGTGATAAAATGCGATAAACGGCTTTTTCACTATATGTTCTTTTTATCGGTGGGCTTTGGAGAGGGTTAAAAAGCACGTGACAGAAACCGAACGCCCTAAATGGGAGCAGAAGGACAAACCGGCGGCTCCGCGGTGACCCCGCCTTCGCCGATGACGTTAGGCCCTGCCTCGGCACCGTCTAGCCAATCAGCTTCTTGAACGCAGTTCTCGCGAGAACGCACAACTTAAATGCCTTCCTGCGCCCGGAGGTCGGCCATTTCGCCGCAGCGACACCGCAGTCCCGCCCCGCCATGAGTGAGACAGCCATCTCCTTCGCCAAGGACTTCCTGGCCGGCGGCATCGCCGCCGCCATTTCCAAGACCGCTGTCGCACCCATCGAGAGAGTGAAGCTGCTGTTGCAGGTGAGGGTGCGGAGGGCTCAGGATTCTGCGGCGGCGCCCCGCCAACCGCCGGCCGGGCGGAGCGGCTTCCCCGCTCCCGCTCCGGGTGGCTCCGGATGGCCTGCTTCGCGGCTCAGCCGGCCGGTCGATGTGGAGGTCAGGGGACCAAGGTCGCGGCGACGGAGGGCCTCGGGATCGCGGCCCTGGCGGCCGACCCGCTGCGGCGGCCTAGCTCGGTCGGCTCTTTCGGCGCTCCGTCTCCCGGTGACCGCCGCGGTCTTTCGCTCCGGTTTATGCCGCGCCGAAAGCCGGCACGGCGGGGGGATGGGCGGCCGCGGTACCCTTGGGCTCGGAGGCGGCGGGCGAGCTCCGGTACCGCCGCCTCCACGTGTCCTTGCCAGAATGTCTTTGGCCTCCATTTTGTCTTTAAGGGCACCAGTCAAGGTGTGTGGCGCCGGTGCTCGGCTTCGGGCTGGGCGGCCTTACGTGCCATTAGATCCGGCCCGGGACGGCCAGGCGTCGATCCCTCATCTGCCTGTTGCGGTTCCTTTGGCAGTCGTGCTCTTCTCAAGGTTCGATTTTCTGCCCGACATGGCCGATTCTGAGTAATCCTTTAATCTGTCTTTGTGCGTATAGGTACAGCATGCCAGCAAGCAGATCACGGCAGATAAGCACTACAAGGGCATTGTGGACTGCGTGGTCCGCATCCCCAAGGAGCAAGGGTTCCTGTCCTTCTGGAGAGGGAACCTGGCCAATGTCATCAGGTACTTCCCCACCCAGGCCCTCAACTTTGCCTTTAAAGACAAGTACAAGAAGATCTTCCTGGACGGTGTGGACAAGCGCACCCAGTTCTGGAGGTACTTCGCCGGTAACCTGGCCTCCGGTGGAGCGGCTGGTGCCACCTCCCTGTGTTTCGTCTACCCTCTCGACTTTGCCCGAACCCGTCTGGCGGCTGATGTGGGCAAGGCTGGAGCAGAGAGGGAGTTCACTGGTCTGGGCAACTGCCTGGTGAAGATCTCCAGGTCTGATGGCATCAAGGGTCTGTACCAGGGCTTCAATGTCTCTGTCCAGGGCATCATCATCTACAGAGCTGCTTACTTTGGCATCTATGACACTGCTAAAGGTATGTCTGCCAAGGTCATGCCTTTCTGTGGATGCTGCATGTATGATTCATGCTTAAGACTAGTTATGATGGTGTTCAGGGCTTGTCTACTAAGTGTAAACGTCACGAGACACCCGGAGCTTTCTTTTCACACGCCCCAGCAATGTTGAAAGGATTCCCCTCCTGGAATCTGATCCGGTACGGTTGCTTGTGCCTCGGGCACTCACAGCAGCTCTGGTTCCTCAGGCATGTTACCAGATCCCAAGAACACCCACATCGTTGTCAGCTGGATGATCGCTCAGTCGGTCACCGCCGTCGCCGGCCTGGCCTCATACCCCTTCGACACTGTCCGTCGGCGTATGATGATGCAGTCCGGCCGTAAAGGAGGTGAGCGGCCTCGGGGTTGACAGTTTCTGCCAAGTCCTACTGTGTCTGGTGAAAGAGCCTGGTTTTGATGCTGCTTTGATCTTCTCATCCTCAGCTGACATCATGTACAAGGGCACCATCGACTGCTGGCGGAAGATCGCCCGCGATGAGGGCAGCCGGGCTTTCTTCAAGGGGGCCTGGTCCAACGTGCTGCGAGGCATGGGCGGTGCCTTCGTGCTGGTCCTGTATGACGAGCTGAAGAAGGTCATCTAAGCTGTCATGTGTCATTGGTGTTGCGACTGTAACATATATCTGTACATTCACACGGACTGTCGAGCTCCACCTTATTTATAGGGACCACCTAGTATTCCTGTACGGGGGGAGCGCCTCGTCCCTCTTCCCGGTGTCACTGTCATTCCCCCAGCCAGTCAGGTCCTGAAGCGTTACCTGTCATACAGCCAGCTTGTTTTTAACCTTCACTTAAATAAATACCTGCTGGATGAACCAAATGATCTCGCTCTGCTTCTGTCGTTTTTTTGATGATCTGCAGGTGTGGTGAGTGCCTGTTGGTCTTACTGTAGGTGACAGTGCTCCCGTACAGGCTGGCAGGATGTTGGTAAGCTGAGGTAATGCCTGCCCGGCTTCGCTGACATTCACTTGGCTCCGAGTGCCTCCCGGCAGTGCTGAGCGGGTAAACTGAGATGGTGTCACTATGTGTCGGGCTTCAGCCAAAGTAAAGTGCTAGAGCTCTGGGGCAGCTGGTTTTACAGGTGATTTACAGACCAGACTGACTAGTTAAGAAGTAGCAGTCTTGATTACATAATCACATGTAACTTCCTGTGACTGGGCCAATGAGGTAAGGGGGGGGGGGCATGCCTAAGGCGACTAAGTGCTTTACAAAGACACAAATGCGTTCAGATTAAGAATAAATAAAAGCTAAAGACCCAAAGCAAATGGTTGACTGAAAAGAAATAATGTACTGATTGTATGACTGACCAGAAGCTGCCACAAAGGGTAATGTTTGTAGCCCTCATTTAAGTGAGTTGGCGGTTATGGCACACCTCCGGGAAGCTGCTCCCACAGACTGGGATCATAGACACTGAACACTGCTTCTCCCTGCTTGGTCTTGATTCTGGGAACACTGAGTAGGCCTTTCCCAGAAGACCTTAGAGGTCTGGATGCTTCATACTGTTGTAGTAGATTGGAAATGTATTTAGGCCCCGAGACCATTTGATGCTTTGTTCACAAGTGATATTTGTAACTATTGGGCTATCCTAATTGGGGGGGGGGGGGTTGGTGTGGTCTTTTCAGTGACATGTTTTGGATTAGCAGCATCACATGGGTGATTCATAAGTTCTGCTTCTAAATTTCTACCCCTTACAGCTGGTCAGGGGTACATCTCCCAAAGGCATAGTTGCTAACAACATTGGCAGTTTCCATAGCTGGAACAATACAACTGAATGGTTCCAGCTATGTGAGCTAATACCAGGAGCTTTTAGGAGACGTACGCCTGGTCTGCTCCTTACATGCCGATCCTGACGTCAGGCAGCGTCCCAGGCCTGTTGGGATGTTTGACATGGAATGAATAGGGATGCAAACTCCAGGCATTTTCAGTGGAAGATACATTCCAGGGCAATCTTTTGGGATTATTGGGGAATTTATATTCCCCTGTGTATGTGCATTTGTCAAACACAGACTAAGTATCTGGAGAATCTGCTCAAAACTCCTTAAACAGTCAGACTCCACACCCTCAGAATCGCTGTCCACTTCAGCTGAGGTGTAGGATCCTTGGGGGTCCAGTTCAAAGAGCCTCAGTTCTGGTTGAATTGCCACCAGCTCCAGCTGTACGTTTCTGAGCACGTGTGCATATCACCAAAGAGACCAGTTGTGCTCAGAGGCAGCTGATGTTGGAGGGATGTGTAACATCATTGCTGCAGCCGGTGACCAGGCCTCAGATAAGAGCCTTGCAAACACCAGCTTCATACTAAGACGTGCCTTGATGACGGCCTTGTCAATTCTCCATTCCAGAGACCGCTTGGCTGAAAACTTTTCCTT
>JAODKN010000002.1:25549816-25560869 GCA_026774425.1 Petrocephalus zakoni
CAAAATGAGCATATATTGGACATAAAACAATAAAATTTCTGTTTCAACATTTCATATATTGTCTTTTTTCTATTTTCAATTAAATAAATATGGGTTTACATTATTTGCAGATCAATGCATTCTGTTTTTATTCACATTTTGCACAGCATCCTGACTTTTTTTTGGAAAGGGGGCTGTATGACCAGAAGGCCTGAGAAGACAACCAGCAGAAAAGAGTTGGCCAAACTATAACTGAAACACAACCCTATCTACTCAGTCTCACATTCACATCATTACTTATAGGAGAAATCAAGGTAGGATTTAACTTTAACCCAACCAGTAACTAACAACACGCAATCAGGTCGCAGGCCACTCAGAGGCCTTGGCTTTAATTGCCTCATTGCTCCCATGCTGTTAACACCTCTTCTGTGCCTGCACATAATAGATATTACAGATGCTTGTTTTACTGACGGAGAGTCCGTCATCGCTGGGCTTCAACACGAATGGCTGGTGTCTACATCTCTCATTTTGAGTGCAAGGTTGGGTGTCTTTTTCACCTGAGCTGGTCTTTTATGGTTTTTTTCAGTCTTACCTTAAAATCCACAAATAAAACCAAAACTCTGAAAACGATGAGGGAAAACGAGGTATGGCTTGACACATGTAAACGTGAATAAAGCTACTCTCAGTCTGTCCCCTGAGGGCGTGCAGTAATCTCATCTCGCTTTCCCAAATTGCCAGATAAATTATATCAATACATGCTGTAACAAAAATCAGGTCTCCGATCTGCCATTAATTTAAGCAGCTGGCACCTTCAGTACAAGCAGAGCTTAAGAATGTATTAAAAAGCAATAACTGGTTAAAAAATAATTCTCATTCCTGATTACACTCGCACCCCACAGGACTCCTCCAGCTAATTAGATGTTGGTTATGTTAATATGACAGCACATGCACAAACGATATAACACAAAAGGGTTTATTAAAAAGCAAATTGTGGAACATGCCATGAAATGGTCTTTAGAACAGTATCTAGTAGCATCTGAACAGTAAGAGTAGACAATGCCATTTACAGCTATGTCTGGCATCTTCCATCAGCGTGAGCTAGTCTGTGAGTGGGCAGTGGGGTGGTGGAGGCTCAGACAGGACAGGGAAACAGCTCATTCCCAGTCACCGGGAGTGGAAACATGAACTGGAGAGGAGAGATAGCAACCGTTATGTTGTATTCTAGGCTTCATCAAACTGTAGGCGAAAACAGTGATGTGTAAATGATTAAAAAGAGTCTGTATTTGTGTTAATCACATGTTACTAGAGGTCCTCCCAACTAACATGCCAACACGTCTGCAGATAAACTGAGCATATAGTAGCACCAAGCCCATCATTTGACATACTATTCTCAATGTTGGCTTCTTGATACATGTGCTTTTCATCTGCATCTGACAGCTAGTAAGCTGCTTTGGTTAGTGGCTGCTATAGAAATAAGCATCATCTTTTACTTTCAGTATTAATTTTAAATGAATGATCTGACTGTACAGTATGAAGCTTTATGGGAACCAGTGTGGGGCATCTGGGAACAGCTTCAGGGGCATTTAGTGAACAAGCAGTTAGTACCAGTGTGGTTAGTGATGGGCACTTAGTGAATGATCCATCAGCAAGGGGCTTCTGAGGAGCCTAAGGGGCAGACAAACTTGCAAAGGTGTCTTACTGGGTGAATGTTCTTGGGACCTTGGAAGGTCACATGACTGGCGGGTGGTTAGGGGGTGGCCTTACCAGTACGGTGTCTCTCATGAAGCATGCAGTGAGCAGAGGTTAACTGGAAAACAGCACACAGCAAACATGAGACACCAGAACACGCATGGCACATGCGACACGTCTCACAGCTCGCTCGCTCGCTATTGGAAGATCACTTCTTTCCAGAGACACGCAGAATACGGTTCTAAGAGACGCAACAGTAAACATCTCATTTATGCACCTGAAGCCCATGTGAATTTTTAAATGTTCAGGGCATCTCCATGTGGGATAGAAGCTACATTGTATCAGCATGGCACTGAAGGACCAAATCACAAGGTGGGGATAAAAGAATCCAAGAGCCTTCAGCCCATTCCGGAAGAGGAGGCCAGGAGAGACACAGTGGCATGGGATATGATGGGAATATGGTCAAATGAAAGCGAGGGTCATTCTTCAGCTGTAGAGGTGTGAAAGGATGCGCGGGTGCAAGGCTATGCGTGCCCCCCCCAAGGGACTTGCTCACATGCTCACACCATAACTAACGGTTATCAAAGCACCCATGAAGCCACAGAGGAACTCCTGTCTGGCATTATACCCAAATGCCCTTGTCCTGTGTATGCATGTCATTGTGAGGGTCGGGGTGCAGATGCTTACTTTTTCCTCTCCTTGTCCTTCTTCAGTGTGGTGGTGCTCCCTGCCTGCTGGCCCTGGGACTGCAGTAGCTCCAGGGCAGTCTTCTTCTGCTTGAAGAGATTCAGATCGTCATCCAGCTGCTTCTTCCTGTCCTCCAGCTTCTTCTTCTCATCCTGATGCAGCTTCTTCAGCTTGTCAAACTTCTCATGCAGCTGAAGGTTAGAGATTGAAAAACAGAAACTTCAAGGCCACGCCATGCATACGGCCCCCAGCTCCAGAGTGTGAGCAGTTCGTGTTGGACACTTTGCTTCGACACGTGCACGCTCTCACACCTCCTTTTCCGCTTCCTTTAGCTCAGCCTCCTTCTCCTTGACTCGGAGGACAAACATCTGCCTCATCTCCTCCTCCTTCCTCTGAAGCTCGCCCATGAACTCGTTCCTCTTGGCCTCGTAGGTCTCCTGGAGGCTGCAGAGCCACAAGGGCTGTGAGACGGGGTCTCCCTTCCTCACATGGTATTAGCTAACCCCGCAGGGGCACCACAGCTGCCCCCCCCTCATGCCACCTCCCAGATGTGCGTTCGTTAATCCCTTCTATGGGCAGCAGGGGGCGCTGCTCCGGTTCGGCCACCTGAAGGGCTTGCTGTCGGGGTCCGTGTCCTTGAAGCCCATCTCCTCCAGCTTACAGCGCCGGTACAGCTCGTAGTGGCGGGCGTGGGTCTGCTCCCGCAGGTCCTCCATATTCACGCGGATCAGCATCTCCCGCAGCTTCACGAAGTCGCAGTGGCTCTCGTTCTCCACTGCGGACGGGATAGCCGGGATGACCATCAGCGCCCAGCACCTGCCCCCTCCCACCACGCATCACCCGTCTGCCACGCCCACTCACCCTGCACCGTTCCCCAGGGATACTGCCTTGCCTTCATCATCTTGTTCCCGATCTTCAACTCCTCTGTACTTCCCACCACAGCAAATGGCAGGTGACCCTGATGACACACAGACACACACTCCTGTCACACAAAGAGCGCCACCTACTGCCTGTTGCGTCACTACACGCCTTCTCAGCTGGATGTCACTGTCCCTCTCTGCATTTCAATGTGCCCCAGTGGCCCCTGGCTCTGCATTCCTGTACATCCCTTTCCCCCAGTGTCTGTGTTCCCATGGTGACTGGTCTGCCAGCCCTAATGTGGGCCTTTTCCCACAGCTGACACTTCCTGTAGCAAAAGTTCTGGTCAAGGAACCAAGGCCACTTCCTGTCTGCAGGCAGAGGATTGCGGCACACAGCTGTTTTACAGCCAGAAGCTTTGCCTCTATCCTATACAGCACGCTGTGAGCCTAAATGCACAGGACAGCCTTCTCTGAGAACACACTGGGAGACAGATGAGATGTACCTCCCCCGTCCTGTGTTATGTGCCAGTGCGCGTTCTCTTTTCATCTGCCTTCTCTCCCTGCAGTCAGAGGACGTGTATTACTGTTATTATTTTTGGATAAAATTCTTTTGTTTCAATCACCCTCGTGTCTGTACCTGCTTTCCGCTGTTGGGTCTGCGTCTGGTTGTGCCATTTTAAAAACTAACAGGGAAGGTCCCTGAAAACCCGTACCACTGTAGCGGTCACAAATCCCTGGACGTAACACCTGTTTTTAGGACTTCGGTGAAGTGTTCAGCTGTTATTCTCAGTTAACATGACGGCTGTGAACAGGGTGCAGTATAGACTGGCAGGGAGGAGACAGGTTCGCGACTCACGTTCATTGCGGAGTTGATCTCAGCCACCGTCTCGTCGTCGGTGGGAAAGTGATAGATCTGGACGCCGTTGCTGACCAGCTCGCTGGAGATTTTGATCTTGAACTTGGCCAGTTCAGTCTTGGTGATGGCGTCCGACTTGGCAATGATAGGGACAATGTTCACCTGGGGGAGGCAGGGGCTGCGTGTCACAGGTCTATCTGAGTCGCGGACGTGTCACATCAGAATCCAGCACATACTGAGTGTGGCGCAGTCACACATTCCGGGCAATTTAGTGACACCAACTCACCAAAGTGCATGTCTATGGACTGTGGGAGGAAGCCAGACCAGCACAACAGGACATAGCCAGCGTCGGGTGTGGGATGTGAGCCACTCAGCCTGTAGATGTGATACCCACTGAAGCACCACTCCACCTACCTGCACGCACTGCCAACGCCAAGCCGAACCTCCCCCTTACAGAACCCCAAGCCCACCTTGCTGTCCAGCTTCTTCATGGTGACCAGGTCCAGGGACTTGAGCGAGTGCCCGGTGGGTGCGATGAAGTAGAGGCAGGCGTGGATGCGCGTGTCGTGGTAGCTGTGCAGTGTCCGTTTGATCTTCAACTCCTCCTGCAGGTAGGCCTCGAACTGCGCGTCGATGAAGTCCACGATGGGTTTGTAACTGCGAGAGGCAAGTGTGGCCAGAGGTCACACTGACCCGTTCAAACCTCACAGGTATATCATTCTAATATTTTGGGCCATTAATTAGCATGGTCTCAAGGCCATTTTGCGCTGTCATGCCAATTGACTTTAAACTTATGATTTTGTTAGTTTAAAAACTAGTAAATATGAAATATTTATTAGATGAGATAACAGTCTGGGACTAGGACTGTGGATGCGAGACAGAGAGAAACATCTGCCAAAGAGCAGACGAGGCAGAGGCCCAAGGCAGCGCAGACTCAGCAGCACCCCCTGCTGCGAGACCCACCTGTCCTCCTTGTTGATCTGGTCACCAAAGCCCACGGAGTTGACGACGGTCAGCTTAAGACGGACGTTGCTCTCCTGCAGCTCGTAGGTGCTGGACTTCAGCTGCACGCTAGGCTGGCTGTGCTTGGTGGGCTCCCCCTCAAACTTGGTGTTGAACAGGGTGTCCATGAGGGTGGACTTGCCCACACCGGTCTCGCCTGAGGTACAGACACGACACCATTGCATGGGGGTAAAAGGTTACTCTCTTGGAAATACTGCTTGTGCGTAACACCGCCTGTTCCTTTCCATCCCCTGCTATTCTGATATCCCCTGGTTCACCCCTGATGCATAAACTGCAACAATAACAGCGTGTTCATGGAGGCGGCAATGTTAGTTCCAGGATGTGAAGCCCAAACGGGAAATTGGTCGGTTGAGACGTCTCGCACTTCGGAATTTACGACTTTGTCGGGATAAACAAACGCACCAAAAAAATGTCCCAACCCTCGTACCTCCCAAATCAGACTGACTCCTCCACAGGTCCCCCCTGCCAAATATTTTAATAACATTTTAAAATACATTAAAAGACACCACAACAGTCAGGAACACAGCCTGAAGCCCATGTCTGTGATACAGGGTTTTTGCTGCTGCTATTTTCTGCCTAAAACTGTCACCCCTTGTGATGCTCAGAAAGGTGACAATGACTGTGGAAACCATCCTCACTTGAAAAGAGCATCAGAGGAACACGTCATACCTTCAGTGAAAGGTAAAGCTAACACATTAGCCTTTGTCTTTAGACGCTCATACTAACAGCTCACTAAGACACAACTGTACAAAGCAGGAACAGCTTCACAGTTTTAGCTATAGTATCAATCTGCACTCACAGCTTGCCAGACATTAGCATCAACTTCACTCAGAGTCGCACCCCAGCCTGAGATGTATGAAGACCTTTGCGCTACTCACCCACACACAGGATGTTGAAGCAGAACCCCTGGCTAACGGACTTGTTGACCAGCTGGTCGGGCATGCTGTCAAAGCCCACATGGCCAGAGAGAGGGACAGAGCGGCCCCCCTCTGGCTGTGAAGAGAGAGAGAGATAGCATGCATATTCCTCCATTTACAACTCCAGTGTGATTAATGGTTCATGCGATCATTATCACCACCACAAAAGACCAATGCAGCCCCCAGCCAAGTGCTCATCTTAGCAAACAGTGTGTCACACCTCAGAAACATTGCGTCGTCACCTAGCACACTGCTGGGACAGGGCCCTGATGTAAATATGAATTTGGAACCAAAGTGCTGCTTGGCAGGAATAGAGACAGAAAGCTGCCGACGATTTGATATGTTGACAGCATGAAAGCAGCTCAGGCAGGAGGCATCTCCGCCGCCACCTCCAGGCAGCTCAGGTGCTAGTTTACTTCCTGTTTCCTGCCCACAAACGCGCTAGATAACAGAAAGCAGGCAGAAACCACAATGTACATATTTGGAAAGGTTCAGTTACTTCTGCTTCAAGGCCGCAGCGCACACAGTAGTGTACAAACATGGCGGCTGGGGACAGAGCCCTCATTAGCTACACCCTTAGCATCTGTCCTCAGGATGTCCCTCAGCCTCCATCATCCAACCTTTATGTCTGTGCGTATGTGGAAAAACAGAGGGTGGGGGGCAGACAGCTGCCATTTAGTCAGAAGGCAGCGAGTGCCAATCAAACAGCTGCTCCCCCCAAAAATAAAATACAAACTTCATTGGAACGTGATAATCTATGTCTATCATTAAATTTTAATTCACATTAATCACCCCATCCAGGGTGAACTACAACATTGTGCCCTGTGCTGCCTAGGTTTGACTGCAGCCCCATAGAAACCATAAGTAGTTAGACGATAGATGGATGGTTAGAAGCATTGCATTACTAGTAGACGTATATGGAGTACATGCTTAATAAATTACACGCTATTATAGCATTTTACCATCATAAGCCACAGATAAATGCCCAGGGACATCATGCACGCAGCTCTCCCTGTGCAGGAGGGCTTTTGGCACCGGGGCTGCACGACAACACCGCGATACGGTGCTGCCCTAAAGTCGCTCGGGCTCGGGTTGCACTGGGCGCAGGTCTGCCATTCCGAGCCGGCACGGAGGGCACTTATGCAGCCCCCCCGGGCACCGGGCACCGGGCACCGGGCCTCCGGGCAGCCAGGGCCATTTCTTATCAGCGATACGTCACTGTCCCGCATCGTACGATGTAACGGAAATAACGGTCCGGAATAACGCGCCCGGGAAGCGAGGGTTCGCCACGCCCGGCCCGGCCCAGCGCCCGCGGGCTCCCCGAAATGCGCCGCCGACGCACTCACCGCTTGCCGAACGACCTCCGCGGTGGACATGGTGCTCCGGAGCCGGGAGAGGAAACGGCGCCTCCGTCTGCCGGAGGGAGGAGAAGAGCGCGGCGGGCGGGGAGCGCACCACCGCGCCGCGGCGGAGGGGGGGACGGCGGCTGCCCGAAGCGCCGCGCCGGCCGCACGGCGCCCGCGACGCCGCTTCGCCAAAGTCACGTCTTACATAACTGTCATACGTAATAATACTAATGTGAGCGGGGATTCTGCGGTTTTATTATAAGAAAAAGCGACGCCCCCCTTTGTGTCCTAAAATGGTTCATTCCGAGCGCTTTGAAAGGTCCAGTTCGGAGATGCACGAAGCTGGTGACGTAACGCCGGAAGTCCTTCGCTGCCTCCGGCTTCGCGTTAATGTAAATGCAAAGACATAGCGCTCGAAAGAGTGTCATATTAAAGTTTCTTGAACTTGAACTTCTTCAGAGTATGAAATGATTCAAAACATATTTTTCAGACTTTCTTTCTGAGGTGCGTGAGTCTGAAAAGAAATCGCGCAATTAAATTGAACTTGTCAGACCTCCAGATTTCTCGGAGCCTTATGAATAATAGGGGGCCGAGGAGACGTGCTGATGGCACTCCTGCAGACGGCAGCTACCGCGGGCGTGTGAACCTGGCCAGGGACCAAAACGCTTCATAAACGTTTCCATTAGTGGTGTGCTGGAGCCAGCCCAGAAAATATGAGGAGGGTCAGAACTTGACTAGCAATCGGATGGCCGGATGGGGGTTCAGGGGGGTGCCAAAGGCTTCCTTTGATATGCATCTTCCGGGAGTTGTGTTGATCCTGGAGGAATGCCAGTGTGGCACAAAGCAGACTTGGAAGAACAGATGCACTGTCCGGCGCTGGATAATCGGAAGAGTCCCAGTTAACAGCTTGAATCTACTGCAATCTCATACCGATTTTCCTCATTCTATATATATATATATATAAAAGCTGGGAAGTTGACCTGCAATTCATCATAGATATATCAACTTTAACTGTAACAAAGACATCAAAAATCACCTTGAACAAAAGTCGTCGGATGTCGGAAAAGACATGGGGGGAAAAAACGTCCCCGTTACCAGGCGAAGGTGAACCTTGGGCGTGCCTGCTTGGCATGTTGTTGATATGCTTAGGGGAGCCTGTCTCCTGTAAATGCAGGACTGGCAGTGGGTGTCCTCATTCTTGTCACAAGCATGTTCAATCACTCCCAAATGGCATTTCATGGACAACAACACCTGACCCTGATAGCATAAAAATAGGAACGCGCTCTTTCATAGGATATGTATCATTAATCTGCGCCCACATACTGTCTTTACAGGAACATGAAAGCTGTGTTATAGTCACGCTGATTTGGAGATTGCCATGACAGGTCATAGCAAAATCCCATGACCCTCCACGGAGCGATCACTTGCAATATAATTTGTTTTGTACTTTATTTATTTTGTACTATTATTATTATTATTATTATTATGTATTATTTCGTACAGCAATAAATAAGCTACGCCATGATTGTTATGGTATGTTTTGCCCTTCAATGAGGAAGTTGGTTAATTTGCATAGCGCACACTGTCCGAGGGCGCAGCGCAGTCATTTTAATGGGTGATATATTAAGTAACCTCATGTTGGGACGTTCGGCATGTTTCCACTCACTAACCATTAACAGAGAAAGCGCTAAAGCTGTCACACGCTGAATCGGTTTGGAGCTGAACTTCGTATTAGTGACTCGAGCAAGACCAGGAGCAGGAGGGGAGAGAGAGGGAAGAGAACGGGAGCGATAAAAAGGAGAAAGAGGGAACTTGCTGCGAGAAGATCGCGCTCCGGGGACGCGGCGCTTCGAGCTGGAATTATAGACGGAAAATGCGCTTTATTCGCTGATCTCAATGGAGCTATTTTCTAATTAAATGTTGCACTAACAGCTTTGACCACGGAAAAATGAAGGGCTGTTCCCCGTATCGGATATCATGCTGTCCTCAGGTGAGAACGAGGAAAAGATCATTAACGAATTAAGGAAATATATCAAATAATTCATAAAGTTGGTGTGGAGCTAGCGTTTTTGAAAGGGTAATGAAAGTAACAGGAGTGATCAAGTTTGGAGTAACAGTTATATACTTGGGGTCATTTCTTCCACTATATAATCCAGCGCTGCGATTTGTTCTGTGGCGAAAGGGGAAGCGTCGGTGGAAACGGGGAAGTGCGCTTCTTGGGTGCTGCTATTCGTTTTATTTAAAGAACTGAAATTTGAAGACTTAAATATTTCAATAGTCGGCTTGCAGGAATAAATGCCACAAGGCAGTTTTTATTATCGATGCAGCCTGAAATTTGTAATATTATTTGGAAATTAGGCCAACCCGTTTGTTCATTTCCAGTGAGAAACAGTATACCTTAATGCACAGTACGGGATGTATGGGAATGTTTCACCTTAATGCATTGATTGATATGTGCGCCTGAGTCCGTCTTATAAAACAGTCATGGTGTTTATTCGTCTTGTACCTTTCAGGGGTAAAATGCAGTAAGAGGCCGCTAAGGGACGAGTCAGTGTAACTATTTCCTCAATTGCAACATAAACCTCCATTATCGCATCGCAGATCTTAAACTAACGGAACTAGGAGCGAGCGGAGGAAACTCCCAAAGCCGTATGACAGTGCCAGCATCTCCGCGATGTCGGGCTCCCATTTAACTTCCACTCCTCCCGGGCCTCCGGGCGAGGAGGAGGAAGAGGAAGAAGAACCGGCATCCATGACAGCAAAGAGTGGACGGAGCGTCTCCTGTCCCCCTGGGGTAACCGTGGGAAGTAACGATAGCCCCACTGGACAGTGGTTCAGGGGTGGTGTCCGCGCGTCCCAGCCTACCTCAGCCCGCAGGCTGAGACTAACGCGGCAGAAGGAGGTGGGCGATTCCAGCTGGGATCCCTCAGAGAAGGGATCTCTCACCAAGGCCATGCGCAAGAAATACCTAAAGGAGTTGTTCCTAAGTAACAATCTGAGTAGTGGTTTTGGAAGCATCTTAGAGTCACCCAAAGACTCTGCTGCCTCCTCTTTCAAAGAGTGGGACACCCAGCCGTCCGATACCACTGAAGAGAGCAGCAGCTCCTTATGGGCCCTGGATCCCACAGAGCATGCATGGATGATCTCAGTAGTGGACGGCAATTACGACACCATCATGAATTACCTTTCTGAGGATTTCAGCCTACTGACCAAAAAGGACTTCATCAGCGGCTTTACTGCTATTCACTGGTTAGCCAAGTACGGGAAGGACGAGATTCTCGTGAAGCTCCTGAGATATGCTGAGAAAGAGGGGTCTCCAGTCGACGTGAACCTGAAAGCGGGTGGAGGCTTCACACCCCTCCACGTAGCGGCGATGCACGGACAGAACATGGTCATGAAACTGCTGGTGGGAGCCTTTGGGGCGGATGTGGATGCCATGGACTACAGCGGCAGACGCGCTTGGCAGTACCTAAAGGGCAGCTCTTCGGAGGAAATGAAGGAGCTTCTGGGTGCTCCGGACTCTCACTGTGAGACAGTCGGGTACCAAAATGCCAACAACAACAGTTCGCGGGCCATGAATCTTACTGGAAAGGAGCCACCTGATAATGAAGCAGAGACAGATACCTTCTCTGGGGCACGTGGCTGGTGGAGGTTTGGCTCTTTGAAGAAGCTGTTTGCCCCAATACTGCTTATTGG
>JAODKN010000002.1:25651595-25665603 GCA_026774425.1 Petrocephalus zakoni
CCCCCCCCCCCCCCCCCCCCCCCCCCCCCCCCCCCCCCCCCCCCCCCCCCCCCCCCCCCCCCCCCCCCCCCCCTACTAACTAGGAGGACAGATTGTGGAGCAGAGAAGACTGAAGAAATTTCTCATATTATATTGTCAATGGAAGAGGAAGACTCTGCGTGTAAGCCTGAGCGTGGGTGTGAGGGTGCTTATGGATGTGCCAAGTCTGATTTACATGGAGAGAATCACCCAGTGACGAGGGATCTCCTCCATGAGTTCTGCAGGCAGACGCAGCAATGATCAGATAGACTCACAGCAAAGGAAACCAGTGAGGGTTAGTCAGCATAGCCCCGGGCCATCCTCAGCGTTCACACACCAAAATACAACAGGCTTCCCTTTCCCATAGAGCATGCGAAGCTTACAGATGCAGGCATCTAAAGGACCCTGTGAGAACTCAAGCCCCGTCGGAAAACGCTGGCAGACATAGACAGAATGAACGTCCAGGGAATAAGATGCCTGGAGTCAAACGTCCCCTTACAGCTGGACAGCAGATCGCTGGCCATCCAGCCAAAGCAGAAGAACCCCAGATGGAGAGCTGAGCCTGGACGTGGGCTTCTTCCAGCTCCAGGTGCATCCCTGGCGACCCGCTGGGGTCTCAGGTAGGACATCCTGCTCACACCGTCTGCTCCCATAGACCTGGCATAGCTGCCGGTCACTAAGGACGGCTAGGGACACTGGAACAGAGTGTCAGCAGAGTGACGGCGGCCTCGTCCGCTCGCCGGAAGAGCAGCACGCCTCCGTGCGATATGTAAGTCTCTTCCTCTCCTGGCAGACAGCTCGCCCCTCCATCCATGCACTCTCAGTCAGTGCTGCAAAATCCATCCAGACTCCCAGGCTGGAGGCTCCAGTCCCACACTGGGGTCTGTGTCATGCAGCAAGGGCAGCTCAGATACCCAGGAGGAAAAAGCCCAGGAGGGGTCTTCACTCTCTCGTCTCACATGCCGATAGTACAGGCTAGCAGCGCTGTATATTTTAAATGCTTTCCAGTAAAGGCTGGACTGTTTCTCTTTGGGATGATGTCTTATTGTCAGCGACACAGAGCCTCACCCCGTTGAGCTTTACAGGATAAAACATCAAGGCAGCTAGACAGCACATGATGAAGGGATGCTTAACAGCACATTCCTTCTGTGTCTCTTCGAGCCAGTCCTCTCTGCTAGTCAGCAGTAAATCAAACTGCACTGAATTACCAGGCAATGATTTCCCTCCTTCACACATTAAATACTGACAGCTTGACATTAATGTCGACCTCATATATCAATCACAAAATGATACGTTTTATTCTATTCTTTGAGTCCGTGTCACTGAGGACCATAATACCATCATCCATTTTGCAATGTACTTCAAGTATGAGTCTGTTTGTTCTCCAAATGCAAGTGTGAAGACCTGGAGAGAGGCTTCGGTACAGCCGGGGAACAGGAAATATTGCCAGAAATACCGTTACAGTCCATGCTGCTCTCGAGGAAGAGGAAATGCAGACAGTACCAGGCCCTCCCAATAACAAGTACAGTGAGGGTCCTGTCCATCATCAGACGGGGGCGTGTCCTTCACCACACAGGGGGGCGTGTCCACTCAACAAAGCCTGATTGCTTGGCTTAAGGAAGTGGCCGGTATCACTGTGATCTACCAATCATCCAAGGGAAACCTATAAGGTGACCAATGGGAACCAAGTATACCAACTGAGTAAATGATACTTACATATGACATTTACACCGTGTGCAATCTGATGTTAGGAATACAAACGACACAACGTCTGGACAGTGGAAGTGCTAATCAAAACCATCCGGCTGGCAAATCGATGTCATACTTGCATTAGCCCCTCAGAAATGGAAAGTAAATTTAATTCCAACAAATGCTGTAAAACGATGAAGTTATTTCACAGTATCAGTGATTAGATGGTGCCACTGAGTAGGTAGCTGGAAACCTTTCAAATGATTAACTAACAGGAAAAAAGTCCGAATGACATCAGTGCCACTATTAGGCGGGGAAAAGGAAGAGGTTCGAGAAGCACGTTATGTAACAGTGTAATTAGCAGGCAAGGCAGTCACACCCCCGACGCGGACATTGGAGTCGGTCTGTATAGAGAGACCCTGGCAGGTTCATGTCATTCTGATTACTCCTCGGAATTTCAGGGAATAAACAGACAAAGTTCAGCCAGATGCCCAAAAACGGGCGGCTAATAAAGTCAATGATTAAAGCCTTCCGAACTTGACTGTTTGGCAAGGTGGAAATACTTTCCTGATTACTAATCATGTTTAGCAAGTATTATTCTCCTGAAAATGAACACCGTAGGGATTAATGCTGGTGCTGGGCCTCTATTCAGTGCAAAGGATAAAATGGAAGCAGACAGAGATATTGATCTGGCAGTGAGAGGCACCAGCCGACCCTCCAGTAAGTAAAAGCTAACGCCGCAGGCTAGCAGGGCGAACGCCACGCGGGCTGTCGTCTCAGCAGAACGGGGAGAAGGCGCTGACGCTGCGTCACCGAGCACCGCTCTGCTCGGGGAGGCGCAACACCCAGGTGACGTCCCGCGGGACCAGGGCACGGGATGCTTAAACGCCCCCTCGTCTAAGCGACAGGGCCCGCTAATAGAGATGCGTCTGCTTAAACTCCAGCGGCCCTGTCAGCCGCTGACGTCTCCAGCCCGCGGTGGTGTCGCCTGAGGAAACCCGGCACCCCGGTGATTCATTCCCCCTGCCCCCCCCGCGGCCCCCGCCAGGCCACACTCCTCCTGACAGCCAGAGCCGAATAACATCTTCAAACATCTTCTGCTATAAATGTTTGCAAAGTCGTAATGGCGACGATGGGGGAACGTTTTGGATGCTCATTCGGAAGCTGGACATTAAGGACGTGTTTTCGGCGAGGTGTGCTTAGTGTAACCTCAGAGGAAGGCTGTGGCACATGGTACAAGCTAGCTTCTGAGATGATAATTATTCAAATCAGGCCGTTAAGGAAGTATCACGATGACAGGCTGTGCAGGTATGCTGAATATGGTTGACCTTTTAACCTCATTTTCAAAAGCCCCTTATGTGTGTTTCTGGAACACCATTACTGTACACCACATCAACTAACTGCCGTTTGACAGTCGGTGTTTCATCCATACCAACTCATATTATTAATTTCAACAAATTGTATATAGCTGAGCAAGACAGGGAGCACTGAGGTTTACATTCCTGAGGAGAAAAACTACGAGTTGATGTTTTTTTCTCTCCTTTAGTTAGGAAAATATAAAGCTGCATTCAGTTCCCCTTCCCTGGGAGAGTAGTCCTGCCCCATGAGTGGAATGGCCGTCACTACACAGTGACGGTAGCCACAGTGCCCCGCTGCCACCGCACCCTTCCTGCTGACATGGACTGCGTGAGAGTGCGGTGGCCACAGGGAGGCAGCGTGCCACATGAGTGCCGAGTGTCCTGTACATACTAAGAGCTTAGCACCACGCAGACTGTGACTGACAGCCTAGGATATATAGTGTCATCAGATAACAAGATCGTACAATATAAAATACTTAAGGGCCACCTACTGTATAGTGAAAAACAGGACATGCTGGTTAGTGGAAGATACTCACGGATGTTAGTGGTTTACCATGGGTTACTAGAAGCATTCAAAGGGCAAAAATCTGGGTTTAAAAGGTGTGACAATACTGAGCCAATGCGAGTGACTTTCTACTGGAGCGTGCCGTGTTTGCCTGAGCTGCTCTGCCCAGACTCAGGCTCGCTTGTTATCTGCCGTTTCTGAGGATAGAGGATGTTGGAGGAACACCAAACACCCCACATTTAAATATACTGAATGGTTAAATTCAGGTTGGTGACATCAGTGTGTAAGGGATCAAGGAGAAGATCAAATCAAACTCAGCCAGGCGTAAAAGTGCAGAAGGAGTCCAGCTCCCTGAAACAGCTGGAAGATCTTGGCTGATGTGTGCTTAAGGAGCTGAATGCTGGTCTTCTGCAGCCCGTCGTGGTGCAAGGGGGGAAAAATGGTGAGAATCTTGCGTCTGCCCGGGCTTCAAAAGGACACAGAAATTGCTGGTGGGGAGCTCAGGGCCGCCCTAACTGAATAACAGCTTTATTTATGTATGCCTTAATCGCCGAAGCAGGCTTCTGAGGGTGACCCCGAGGTGACCCTGATCAGGTGTCAGCAAGGGCTGATTAAGCCCCGCCTACAGATGGGAGTGACAGCAGGAACAGGGGGTGACCGCTCTTGGAGAAGGTGCTCTGCTTACACGCAAGGGTTCGCTGAAGCTTTATGGCAGTCAGAGGACTTAATCGGAAATATTTGGGAGGAGAGGGAGGAGCCCCAGCTGGACGTTTCTCATCAGATCCGATGTATGCCCAAAAGCAGCCCCCTCTCGCCAGCCCCTCTGCCTGAAACTGTATTCCACCGTTCCCAAAAGCAGCTTTTCCCACTTAGTGTAACAGAGCTGAACATCTCCAGGGACCAGAAAGCCATTTGAGACTTACTTGGAGAGTTACGTTCTTGAAATATTTCAAGACGAGCCGAATGACGCAAAACAGCCACGGAAATGGCTGCATCCTCCTGCTACAGTCTGAGGGAGATGTAGCCACCAGGAATAATTTCCCTGCACTTTGCGCATATGCACGTCTTCTGTCGATTATATGAACTTTTTTTCGTGCCGCTAAATGGATAAAATTAATCCCGAGGCTCGGCTTAGCTGCAATTATTTCAGCCATTTGTATCTTGAAAAGCTTTTGACGTTTACTGTGTGAAAAACTGGAAGCTATTTTGTGCTTGCAGGTGCAAAGCTGAAAATATCATCTGTCTATAGGTGTGTACAAAGGCAAATTCGTTTCAATGGATCAATGGAAAAAATATACTGAGATTCTCTTGGGAAAAAAAGAGACGATAGATAATTGAGCTGAGTGCTGAATGAGGAAATAAGGAGCTTTAAATGACACACTTTCTTCCTTTCATTTGGGACACACTGTCACTCTGAACAGCCCACAATACCCCTCTCCCTCACATACAATGCAGGGGAAATAGCCTGGTGCCAGGATTCCCGTAAAAGTACCTTGCTGGTGGGTCGGAAGGGGGGTACTGGCTCTTGGTGGTGTTGGAAACGACTAGCATGAGTGGAGGGAGCATCCTGTCGGACCTCTAAGGTGGGGCTGTCCAGACAGACGGAAGGATTATGTGTCCTAAACTCTGAATGCAGGGTACTGCACTTTGCCTCGTTACAGATTCCCTCTGCGGAATCTTTTGTTTTAATTCCTCTCACTCTTCACTTTCATGAACTGACTGCTGCCTGTTTCCACTTCACTACCGAATGAATAAATGTAGCATAACTAGTAAAGACCTTAAACCTTAACCTTCCTTAACCTTAAACGTTAAACACTAAAGTCTGCTTTGTATCAAACTGAAGTAACACTGTAACCAAGTAATACTGCAAAACAGTGAACAGGTAACACTGAGAAAGCAAACAATGTGACAACCGACAAGTAACACTGAGGACAAAGACACATTGGACAAGCGTATCTGAAAGAAAAAAAAAACAAATAACACTGTAACTGAATTAAAAAGTAGCGCAGAAAAATAAAGAACAACTAACAGGGTAGCTAAGGAAGAAAACACTTTTAACTCACAAGTAACACCGTAATAGTGTTAAATGATGCCCGGACAAAACTAAAGCAAACACGTCAACTAGAACAATCTGTCGCAAACTTTATATGAACCAGACTTGTTCGTTCAATGTCACACCACAATACTGGAAGGCCCGGAACGTTTTAGACACAGCAGACCCACATACAGAGTGCGAATAAACATACGCTTTCTTGCAATTTATACCCAAAAATCACAAATTGTCTGCACATTTTCAAAATCTCAAAATGATCTGTCATATAAATGTGGATAACGTCGCACAAGTTCAGCAAGTCTTCCTTCCATGGCATTCATTTTATTTACTAATTTATCATTATTCTTCTCTGTAAATTTTTATTTCCATAATACTAGAATATTGTTGTCAGGATACTCTATTTGTGTACTATTTAAATTTTAATTTAAAAATGTAAATACTTGTTTTCACTATGTGCACTGCCTTTGCACGTCCTCTGTGTTGCACTATAAGTATTTTTGTCTGCACACTTGCTGCTGTGTGCACCAGAATTTCTTCGCAGGATCCATAAAGTCAGACTTCATTTTAATCTTAATGGTTGCAGAACCTTTTGCTTTTACTTCCGGAACATTGCAGGGAGCAGGTGATGCATGAGACTGCATCTTTTTTGTAGCCAATCGTGGACAGCGGGTGGGATCAGAATGAACCGAAGAAAGCTTGCCTCTGGGGTCCTACACAGATGGTGCAGTGAACCAGCAATCGCAAGGTGATCACCGCTCATGCGGCGTTATATTGCTAAATCGACATTGATTCCATTGATTTTGTTTGAAGTATGTAGCGACCTTAACTTTGCATGCTAAAGCTAACATGCTAGCCCCCAAGGTGACAGCATAGTGGGCCCCAGCACTGGGGCCCTCAGAAGTGTCACAAGCAGCCAACGTGCTGCGTGTTTATGTCCCTGCAGTTAATCTCCTGGGCTATAAAAGTCATAAAACTCAGAGAAAGGCTGCTTTTTGAATGCCTACAGAGAAATAAACTCACACTGAATTTCTGCGCCATGAGTCACTGGCTTTTAAACTCTGCCCCTCAGCGCAGGCTAAATGACCGCCTGCAATCTCTGGGCACGTAACACACAGCCTGCTCAGGCTGAGAGCATCTTAAACAGAATGTAAGGTACTTCACTGGTCACCTGGAGTTCTCTTTTCTCTCTGCGGGGATGGGAAGGAGGGGGGCTGCTATCTGGGCCTTCAGCCTGCGGTCATTTGGCACAGGTGAAGTGGACAGTGAGGGCGTGTAGCTGCCCATTTCCAAAGGCTGTAAAGTCACACGCTTTCTCCTGACTGCTTCATACTGCACTCTGGGAAGGAGCCAGGCCGGACTCTGACTCCTGGGGAGGACAGCTCAGTCTCTGCAGCAGGAGTAGCAGTGGGGGCACTGTGTGGCTCATTAGCTTAGGACACTTGAGGGAGTTTTACTTACACAAATGTGTTCTGAGGGCAGAATGAAAAATGTTAGGTTCAGAGAGATAACCAATCAGATTACACATGATGCAGGTCCAAGTAACTAGAAGAGGCAGGATCAAGACATCTGATTGGCTGGTCTGTTTTCTAACACAAGATCCAATTGGTTATCTCCCTGAACCAATCATTTTTTCATTCTGCCCTGAGAACATGCATGCGTAAGTACAATTCCCGTGAGTGGTTAGGACACTGTGCCTGTGAATGGAAGGTCGGCAAAGCTCCATGGGGCCCTTAAGCAAGGTCCTTAACCCCCAGGGACCATCTGACCCTGTTTTCACAAAATAAATGTAGTAGTATCTTTAGGCTATGCTTCCATGAAGGGACTGAGGCAGCTCCATCAAACCATTTGAGAGCTATTTCCAGTCGCCATGGACATATTATAGAAAAGCATAAATGGGGTCCGTTTCACAAGGTGGTCCTCACAGCTTAATAAACAGCAGATTTTTTCGAGGTCACTTGTGATCTGAAGGGAGGTGCATGGCTTGTAAATACATTTGGCTTTTGCCGGGGTGACGTGTTCCCCCCCAAACAATGCTGTCTCCCGTCTGACATTTAACGGACGGGCTGCCATATTTTTACAGTCCTCTGCCCCCTAGAATTTTACGATCCATCGCAGACTGTCTGAGTGCCTTTCCTCCGTTAAACCTCCAGGCACATTCCCGCTATTTATTCGCTTAACAAGCGTCTGCGCGCACACCGCTGTTTTCATTCACACCTTCCCCAGAGTTCACAGTGATCAATATCTCATAAGGAAGACGAACACTCCCCAGGGGCTAAAATTATTAAACTGACACTGCAAAGCAGGTCAGCCTCAAAATAGCCTCTTTCACAGAGGATATCCTGGCCCTCAAAAATGCAGGGCTGTTTTTTTTTTTGTTCAATCTCACATAGCATGGCATGGAGCTGGACTGGAACGGAGGCCAGACACAGAAAAGCAGAGTGACGGTGCAACTGGAGTGAGTTATTATCTACGTTGAGACACTGCTCTGTTATAAGCCCCAATAAGCCTCTTAAGAATCATTTCCTCTGTATACAGAAATGGGTAAAAATGGGAGGGCAGACTGACTCCCTGAATCTAAAACGTCTGACAAGCAAATCAGTCGCTAGATTTGCAGAGGCGCCTTTACGGAGGGGAAAATGCCCGACTTGAGTTTTAACGCATGCGAGTCGCACGCAAGTCACGGCCGTGTCCTGCAAGACAACAGCTTTGCAGAGGTTTGAGACGTGACCCTGTTTGTGTATCAGGACAGAGAAGATTGCTTGAAGCAGATAGGATAAGATAAGATAATATAAGATTAATAAACACACAAGCACTCAGGCTGTCGACAGAGGAGAGGGCGCTCGTGCCACAGCTGTCCTGGATACCCAAACATGCACATGAACACACACAAAGTCCTCAGTCTAAAGCACAGAGGTTCATCTGCAGTCCTTGCCGTTGTGGAAGCAGTGAGGGTTATAATAAGTCAGATGGAGCCGTCTGCCACGGCTGTACCCTGAAGCACCCCAAGGAGACCTCACTCTAGGTCCATACTGTGTAACCGAGGGTCCACGTTAACTCTTGGTTCTTCATAGCTGGATCACCATGCATAAGCATGCCCAAACTTGGTGGTGGTGGACAGGGGGATCCTCCCTTACGATTGCTCTGGGTGCTCCAGCCCCCATAGTGGCTGTCAGAACACCCCATAATAACCCTCAATCTCCCCCCCCTTCCGAACACCCCACAGCAGAGTAACAGGAATGTAACACCCTCGGATGCAGCAGCTAGTGAAAGCAAAGACCAGCCAATGGACTAGACCCCCGACAGGCAGAGGCACAGCCCAGTAGCTCGCAAGAACTCCAGAGTCGGTCAAACTGTGTTTTTTTCCAAACAAAAATTGGAAAAGAAGTCAAAAACATCAAATGCAAATCTGAAATGAGCAGCAGAAGGCAGGAGCGACCTCAGGGTACATCTCCTTTATATGAAGCTTTATCTTTCAAATAAAATAGTCACCACCGTGTCTTCATTATAAAAAATAGCCCAGAGGAGAGACTGAATTACTGTGGTGAATATCCTTTAAATAACAGCCCACACTGTCCACTATATTAAAAATAATGATAAATATCCATGAATTCTGGTGTAACATACCCAGCTAGCATAATAACAAGAGAAATTCTAAAGACATGAAAACCCAGAAAAAGAATGACATTGACATTAATAGGATAAAGTTACAGGAGGTCTAAAAGAAAAAGAAAAAAAGAAAAAAATATATATATCTTTGTGACACAATGCAGACACTATCTCGTAATATTAGAAAAACATTTTAACTTGATAAGCTTCATGGTTATTGCTATTAACTTCATTATTGAATTCAGTGTAAATTATCTATGGGAATGGTACTGGCTAACCTCAAGCGAAACTCGCCCAGCCCTGTGCCCTGTGACAGCTGCAGGGGAAGCAAGCAAGCCTGTGGCCTCCTGCCCTGCTAGTAAATCACTCCTGGAAGTGGGGATGGTACCTCATGGTTCAAGATCAAGATTCTTTACGATTCAAGATTCTTTAATTGTCACATGCATAGCTGTGGTACCTCATGGTGTGGTACCCCGTAATGTGGTACCTCATGGTGTGGT
This sequence comes from Petrocephalus zakoni, assembly GCA_026774425.1. NCBI lineage: Eukaryota > Metazoa > Chordata > Actinopteri > Osteoglossiformes > Mormyridae > Petrocephalus > Petrocephalus zakoni. The sequence goes on from JAODKN010000002.1 coordinate 25,661,325, forward strand.
ACCCCGTAATGCGGTACCTCATGGTGTGGTACCCCGTAATGTGGTACCTGATGGTGCGGTACCCCGTAATGCGGTACCTCATGGTGTGGTACCCCGTAATGCGGTACTCCGTAATGCGGTACCTGATGGTGCGGTACCCCGTAATGCGGTACCTCATGGTGCGGTACCCCGTAATGTGGCACCTCATGGTGTGGCAACCCCTAATGCGGTACCTCATGGTGCGGTACCCCGTAATGCGGTACCTCATGGTGCGGTACCCCGTAATGCGGCACCTCATGGTGCAGTACCCCGTAATGCGGCACCTCATGGTGCGGTACCCCGTAATGTTGCACCTCATGGTGTGGTACCCCGTAGTTTGGTACCTCATGGTGTGGGACCCCGTAATGTGGAACCTCATGGTGTGGTACCCCTAAATGTGCTACCTCATGGTGTGGTACCCCGTAGTTTGGTTCCTCATGGTGTGGTACCTCATGGTGTGGTACCTCACAATGTGGTACCTCATGGTGTGGTACCTCGTAGTGTGGTACCTCATGGTGTGGTACCCCGTAATGCGGTACCTCATGGTGTGGTACCCCGTGGTCACACGCCACTGCCAGCTTAAACTACCTTAAAATATCTCACTCAACTTGCTTAAGAGTGAAAAGTTCACAGCTTATGGTCCGGCTTTCATAGACTCATACATCTAAGTGTTATATCTGGGCCACACAAACCCAAGGAATTATTACTGTACAGGTCCCATCTGAGCAAATGAGACCCCCGGGATGGGGAGGAGGGTGGTGCCCTTGAAGCCCCAGAGAAGAAGCACCAAACAGCCTTAACACAGCACAATGACTGCCGTGATCCATTCTGAGGCCGACAGGAAGGTATGAAGATCATAGTAAGAAAGTAGCCGGGGCAGTTGCATCACTTTATGATTTTCGCAGGTGGTGCCCATTATTAATGCTGAGAAATACGCCAGGGCTGTTCAACACTCTCAATCATCCTCCTGCTATCTGGATGGGAGGCCGGCAAGCCCTGCCTGACCTTCAGCTGCTGTGGCGGCGATGATGTGTCAGAAGGACTAAGAGAGGCACTGACCACCTCACAGCCCTCTGTAAAATCATGCCTCTAAATGCAGGCCCAAATAAGAGAGGTGATGAAAGCAGCTTCAACAAACATAGAAACACAACACTTCAGCCACAACCTGCTTCCAGTTTGCACACATCGTTGGTTTTCCTTCCCTAAGGTCTGAGAAGCTGTGTGTCCGTTTGTACCAAGCAGCTCATAGCTGAAGTGGGAGTCCACGAGCGATGATATCAAGCTGAGAGGGGCTTTTCCTGCATCAGGAGCACCCTGGCAGACGCGTAGGTCTGCGGAACCTGGCTCACATTCCTTAATTGCTCTTTCATTAACCACACAGAGCTGAGCTTCGGCATGGATGGTCAGTTGCAAACGAGGACCTGTTCAACATCACACGAGCGCTCTGCTGACAGCCAGGCTCCACCGCCGGGCCCATCCTACCCATAAAAGAAGATGGAGATGATGGAGCAGACAGTCGACCCAAACATCCTAAGGAACTGTCATCTCCTTGACGGCCCCCTCCCATGGTACAGCACTCTCTGATCACCTCTGATGATGTTATAGTGTCTAGGTGGCTCCCTGACAGAACCTGGTGGGATTTGATCCTGATCCAAGCTTAATCATGAAGACGGCATGTTTCTGTGAGCTGTATGCAGCAGGTAACCACATCACACCAGGACGGAGCAAACACAGCTTCTAAAAACAACTGCACTTATCCTTATAAATGCCTTCACCGTGGAAAAGAAAAGCTATTTGACAAGGCCGGTATAAAATCATTCACCATTATGTCTCCTAGTGCTTTTTTTTACAAAGCAACTTCCAATATTAGCTCAGCAGGTTAAGACACTGTCTGTGATTGGAAGGTCACCAGTTCAGATCCCTGGGTTAGCAGAATGATTCTGCTGTTGGGCTTCTGAAATGACTGCATGTTGCTTTGGATAAAAATGTCTGCTAAATAAATAAAACAAATCGGGTTTAGTTCCTGGTCTTCACATGAATGCCGGTTCCTGCATTATAGGTGTACCTTGACATGGTGGACTGACTGTTAGCCTCTCACTCAAGTGTGTAACATAAACATTATGGGATGCCAAGACCGTGACGGCTACCCGTGTAAAAGAAACGGCGTGCACTGCTCTGGATGGTGCCCCTTCCTTATCTCCGGAGCATCCCAGCACTCTTTTTCTTGTTATGATTAGGTTGCTTAGCAAACACCCAAAGACATTTAAACTCCCAAATTTATGCTTCTTTACAGCTGAATAATTTGCAGAAGAGCACCTCCTGAGACTCAAGCCAAAAACGATTCGCTAAAAGCACCAAAGGGCTTTCCCACCTCCGTTTCGGTAATAAGGAGAAGCGGACAGTGAGCTTCACTGGGGACCTGGAGAGGGGCCGGCAACCCAAGGGGTCCTGCCCAAGTCATTGTCCCGGTGTCCAATAAAAACGTCTAAAGATAGACCAAAGGCGCCATCTGGACATGCTCAGTGGCGCCGAACAGCTTGAGGGCCTCACATGCAGACCCTGGGTCCATCATTCTGAATGGTGAGAGCCTTCAGATAGATCACACATGAAAAAAACCCACAGCAGATTGCAGCATATGATATACTGAGGTGTGTCCCTAAAGATGTACACCAACTGCACACTATTTATGGATCTTAATAATTATGGTTCAATGTTCACTGTTTTGTCTCTTTATGTGTATGTCCCCTTTTTCACAGTCCTGAGCCAGAAAACAATGTGTTTCACTACACATGTGAGTATAAGGTGGTGCGGAATGGTGGTGCAGTGTTTACCACTGTGGCCTCACACCTATGAGACCAGGGTTTGAGTGTTCACCATTGCTCCTTGTGTGTGAAGTTTGCCTGCTTTCCCTGTATCATCATGGATAGGACAAGCGGTTTCAGAAAATGGATGAATGGAAATCTTTGATAGGTTGACCTTAAACAGTCAGCTAAAGGCCTCAAGCATAATCAAAGAAAGACAGGATAGTGGGTTCCAAAAACAACTGTGATGTCCAAAAAAAATTTTAATCAACTGCGGAGACTTCAGAGTGGAGGGTGACTGGCATGTTGGGGCAGGGGGCATCTGAGTCACACATCGGGGGCCGTGCAGTGGGGGACTTGTATTTACCGCACGGTGCCCTCGCGATCAGGTGCCCACCTCACTCTCTGCCGCTCATAAATCTCCCGGCGCTGTCAGTGTCTCAGAGCCCACATTATGTGAACCGCAGAGAGCTTGCTGTTCAGAGGCTTGGTGCGATTTTCCTGCTGCCACACGCACGCTGCTGTGAAGGCATCACTCTCTGTTTGCAGGACGTGACTCAAACATACAGGCCGGGGGGGGGTGGCACTGCAGACTATATTGTACCCAGCCAGAGGGGGGCTGCACTGTCCTGGGGTAGATAAAGAGCAGGTCCTGCTGTGCCCCTAACATGAGGATTTCACGCCTTTTCAGATTTCAGCTTTTCAGATAAAAAACGAGTTATACGATTCAGTCACGGTGGCATTTATGTATTCAGCAGATGCTTTTATATAAAAAAATGAAAAACTGACTTACAGCCACGTCAAATTCTGTACTTTTATCGTGAAAACTTACCCTGCTATACTACTATAAAAACACAATACCGTCAGCTCCCTACCAATAGATAACCAGTTAACCAGAAGCTACTTGTCAGCAGACAGGTAACCAGTCGCGTAACCAGCAAGCTAACTGTCAGTAGGTTACCAGTCCCTTAACCTGTAGGCCACTTGTTAGTTAGTAACCAATCCATTAACCAACAGCTACTTGCTAATTGGTAAACAGTCTCTTATTCAGCCAGCTACCTGGCAATATAACCAGTAACCAAGTAACCAGCCAGCAGTTGTATATAATAGGCTGTAATCATTGCACGTTTATGTGTTTTCCTGCATGTTCAGCTATAATAACGGCAACTCTCAGAGGGCTCTCAGAGCTGCCGAAGGACCAGCTCCCGCTCTTCCGTCCGAGGTCGTAAATGAGTCATATTCTTTTAGAAATGGCCGATTTGTCCAGCTCAATGAATGAATGTCTGCAACCAAGTGTCTGGGGGCACCCTGGGACGGAGACGGCCCGGTCTGTGCGTGCGCGCGCGGGACGGAGTCGCGCGCCGCGAACCGCGTGCCAGGAGGCGCGATCCGCGTGCCACGATCCGCGCGCCGCGCCACTTCAGACGCTGACAGCTCCTTCTCACTGGGAAATCTTACGA